>CALNHX010011465.1:0-31936 GCA_940337035.1 Agriotes lineatus
ATCGGAAACGGTAATACTTCGAGTTCAATAAACGTTATTCATTTTTATGAAAATAACTTTGACCAAGAAAATTTAAAGTTATATAGGAACCTGTTTCTGGATATTGTTTAGTCAAAAGAGTTGACATTGAAAAGAAAGTATATTTTCACGTTTAAAAAGACGCATTATTTATTTTAGTTTGATCAAAACCGTGATTCATAAACTAAACTTTGAATACGATAGTGACCTTTCTTAAATCTTTTAGCTTATATTGGTATATTGTAGTTTTAATTTGGTTGAGTATTCATCGTAGTGTTTGATCTCAAGTGAAGTCATGTAATCTGCACTTTTAGGTTACATTTCTTGTGAGTAAATCGCCACCTTAATCATGAACTCACCTTTAAAGATTGGGAGAGCAATATCGTATACAGGGACCTACTTTCTGAATATACTGCACTTACCCCAGATTAGCTGTGGGTCGAATATTGAATGAGCCAAACTAGATATGAAACGAATTGCAAACATATTCATTGAACCAAATGAGTTCGACGCAGCACTTTTCGCTGGAGGAGTAGTGATATTTTAGTATGTGTTTTTGTTTCATTTCGTAACTTTAATTTTGGTTATATTTTTGGAATTTATCTTTTGTTATTACTTAAAAAGGAGCGTTTCTATTTTGTTATTAGTGATATTTACGTTTGTTTTATTTAGTAACTGTGTTGGTTTCATTATGATTTTTGAGTTTCATCACCTTTACAGATTTCTTACGAAGAAATGCTTTTATTTTGTTGGCTAAAACAAAATAACTTATTAATATAAAATTATTTATGAATTTATTCTTCTTTCATGTATAAATAGAACACATATATCCACACATTTGAAGTGAGGTTGAGCCCCATGAAAGTTTAAAATCCCGGCGCCTATGTATTGGTATGATTTATTTGCAACTGCAAAAAGCTGTTTTATGCAAATAGAAAACTGAGATCTTACGTACACGCGTTTATAAACGTGGATCCGTGTTTTTGAAAATATTTACGGTGTGCAAGCCGCCTAAATGTCCTACGGGAAATTTCAGTTTTATTGCAGAACATGTCAATCGCTCCAATAATTAATAAAGGACCAATTTAATGTGAAATTTTAGATAATAGCGGTGAATTTCTTACAGTAGGATTAATATGTAATGCGATTGGTTTTTGAAAATTCCTCTTAATCGCTTTGATTTGCTTTGCCCTATTGAAGGGTTACGGGAAATCAACTATTTATAAAAAGCATTTCAAGAAAATTGCTCCTTCCTTGCGAACGGACCACCAATAATTTGATAAAAACTCGGTAAAAAATCGACATTGGCATGTTTTGCGTACATATGGATTTTTCCAAATACAGAGTTTCTTGTCACTGTAACATTTAATAAGCGGCCAAGACCAAATACTTATAACCGGTTCTCCCGACAACTAACGATACTTTAGTCTTTGATATTTTAAAGCTATTCACAGAAATAATAAAAAGCAAAAGAATTACCTGCCAGCACCAGAACGGCGTACATCGTCACCATTGTTAAACTCAACTTTACCATTGCACTGGATCGAGAAACGGCACGAGAATTATCTTTAATGAGCGTCTGAACTAATGACATTTGTTATCTTGCGTATTTGTGAATTCCGAACGATGCGCTTCGCATCCGAAGAATCACTGAAAGAAAGTGGTGGTGCTCCCGAACGGAGAAGTCGCGATTTTCTTCAAGAGACCTTGAAAATCTCGTAGACGAATGTGTGAGGACCTATTAAGCGATGCTTAATAAAAATGCAGATTAAAAATGCAGTATCTGAAAAACAAATCGAGTTTTTTGCGCCGTCTCATCTATGATGAGCTTAATTATTTATTAGACAACTAGTATAAAATATGTTTAAAATTCCATACAGGGGCGTCTCTAGCGTACCAGCCGCCGGGGTGCAAAGTCTCATTATGCCACCTCTTCTGGATTGTGGGTTAGGCAGTTAGGGGAGATAAGTGATTTGAGTTGCGTGTAGCTACACAGGGAAGCATTCTTATTATAAACCAAACACTTCCATTTATTATTAATGCCATACTCTGATAACATCAAAACACCAACTACAATTTTGAAAGTAATATTTGTATTTTGTTTAATTTTCTCATCCCAAATTCGTTAACAGCATCGTTTTTATATATAGAGGCGCTTTGTCCTTGCTTAACTGCACGCGTATCTGTTTGCGTGTCTCACATTTTCATCGTCATTAAATGGACGCTGTTCGTCCGCCATCAGTCCTGTCATCACGGTGTCCTTCATAATGCACCGATAAGCAACAGGCAGGGGACTTTAGCCGAGCACATACAAGTACAAACATAGTGGAGCAGAAAGCAAAGAGTAGTGCAACGAGCAAATCGGGCAGATAATATAGCAGAGTTAGCAAAGCTTCAGGTTTTCATAGTAAAAACGTTTCAACTCGATGCGATGTAGCGGATATAGGAAGTAAATATATATTCTACGAGTACATACAGCAGTGTAAGACTGAAAAAACGTGTAACGAGCACGAAATAATTACAAAATTACAGGAATTAAGTCCATTTCAACACTTATTGTGTACAACTCCGAAATCATCTACAGAAATTTTTTGAGTATTTGCGGATGTCAATTGCAACATTTGATTATAAACGGTGCCGCAGCATAGCAAATTCCATGCTAATTTCAAAGTAATCAAATATTGACGTTCGGCTTTCAGCAATTGTTATTACACCAAATTTAAAATTAATGTTCATTTAAAAAAAATATATTGCGAGCTGAACTATATGTCGTCAAACTTCGCCAGTAATTTTATGAAATAGCTATTAAAGAATTTCTAAAAAAAACTACTTTAATGTCAGATACTTAATTTCCTTTACTTTGGAATCCCATACAAAATAGTTATTTGTTTCATTAGTACAAAAAATGCATGATTTCGGGACAAGTAAGACAGATCGCCGGACGACGCGCAGCGGAGTCCGGCGAGTCTTACGCGTCCCGAAAACGCATTTTTTGCACGAATGAAACATACTATTTTTTCTCCAACTACTCATAAATTCGGTAATATGACTTATTATTTAGAATCAAACATTGTAGGTTATATTGTAGAACTGTCATGGCGCAAATAAACAAAAACTGTACGGGAAAATTAAACAATAACGACGGCGATTGCCGAATATTGCCGAAGCGTTTGTTTTTTATTTAAAATTTACCATGTAAAACCCTATCTTGCGACCATTTTTGTACTAGTGCAAATATGAATCGAAAAGTGTACGGTTGCCAAGGTAATTGGTGAACATCCCGAAATGACTTACGTTTTATACAAAATTATTCGACAATATGGCGTCTTATTCGTGTGGTTGGAGAAAAATAAGTTTATCGATCACCTGTCAAATTTTAAGAGTCCTTGATTAAGAGGAATTACTATTTTCATTTCTAAAGTATTTTTATATTGAGCCAATAAAAAGTGCTCAACCTGCGTCAATTGAATCATCATGTGGTAAGTAGCTTTAGAACTAACCAAATGGAAGCAAAACGACAAATTCAGTTTTCCTCTCTTTGATCCTGCATATTTAAAAAAAGTTAAATTTATTAAAAACTGACATGAATATCGAAAATATTACAAATGCAGTGTACATTACAACGATCTTGTGGAACCAGAAAGATGAAAAATACCACAATAAATAAATTACTATAGAGTTAATTACTAGGAAAGATAAACACCTACTTTTGCATTAGCCTTTGTAGTTAAGGATATCTGAGCATAATACTAATGGAAATATAAAATATGTTAACTTTCAATTTATGCACTTTAGAAGGGAGAGACTAGGAAGTTGTTAGAACAATTCCATTAGAGCAGTTACTTTTGGTACTTTAGCCTCAAATCCTAGTATTTTCACGGGTCACGCAGGCAAAATTCGTAATTCAATGGTAATGTTATCAAAATTCATTTCTATAAACCTTATTTCCGCACAGTTCAGTTCAAATATTATCGCTTCACCGTAGTTAAAGATTGCCGATTCAGGTTCATGTTGGCTTACGTTACAAATTCACCCTTTGTTCTCTTCTGTTCGTAAAGCAGTCTCAGGTTACCGATTTCTTAGTATTCAACATTGTTCTGCTATACCCAAGGTCCCCTGCGAGTTTCGCAAGTGTTGAACCATATTTCGTCATGCTAAAACTTTTCCGTAGCTTTAAGCAGAAGCTTGAGTCAACTTTGGTTATCCCAACATCTTCTGAACCGTTCTATCCTATGAGCAACAAGAATGGAGATAAGCTGCGTTTGCGCTTAGCCAGTTTCGCGCCCGCATTTTCCGGATGAGCGTCACTTAGCGTGCAGCCCTCAAGACGTTCGGGGGTGGCGCTTCGTCCGCGAGCCGGCTTCGCTTAGCCGAGCTCGCGTCGAAATTCTGGTGTTGCGAAGCCGCATTGTCGCCGTCATTTCGAGCTTTGTGCATAGTGGTTGAAGGTGAACGTTTAGCCGAGTTTTTCCGTATCGTTTGGAGCTGAGCACCTCCGCTAACACTTATCGTGGATTATATTTTGGGAACACTCAACCGTGTGCTAAACTTACCACGTAGAACGAAGACCCGATCCCTTACCGTCATCTGCTTGTTACCGGGGTCCGTTCTAGTCAACCCTCGTGTTGGGAATGTTTTACCGCTCGCATTCGCTCGATTTTGGCCCAGTTCTGTGGTTTACAACAGTTTCCTGTCGTTTCCGTTCGTGGCACTGACTGAGATGCAACTCGCAGCTGAGGAAAACAACTTAAGTCAGCACAACTATGGTCCTATTAAGGTAATTTGTTAACCGTTAAATGTTTATAGTGAAGTGTTTTGCCAAAATGTAGTTTGGGCCACTTGAGCCCTTTTGGTTGATTCAAACCGTAAAATGTTGGACAGTTCCGCTAAGATTTATTGTCTTTATGTTGTTTTTGTGTATTAAGCTCACGTAACCGTTGATGTACCATTTTTTTGAGGTGGTTGTTGCTAAATTTTGTAACTGTAAGGTAGTTTTTGTGGTAGAACGTACCGTCCTTACTGTTGGTAATTGTAAGCATATCTTTTGTTGCCGTATGGTCATTCAAGTTATACTACGCGGTCTAAGCCAAAATTCTATGCTAAGGAGAATAATTCGAGTAACCGCGAAAGCCTCAAACAGTACATAACATTCAAGTTTAGATTATAAATTGCGTCGTTAACCCAACTAACCTTTTTGCATATTTTCGGCCGTAATATTTAATTATTGTAACATTCATTGTCATTTGTCTCATGTTATTTCATCAATAGAGTTTATTGTTAATTGGTTATACGTTTTTCATTTGTTTGCATGTCATGTTGTGTCTATGTTTTGTACAGGAACCTAGTTGGTGCAAGTAAGTGTAAGCTGATGCCGTTTAAGGTAGGTTTGATTCAGCTGTGATGTCGCTACCTCAGGTTGTGCCAAGAAAAAAGTAGTAAGGTGATTTACCCACTTCCATTTTCAAGTAATCCCACCTGTGTTGTTATTGTTGTTTCCCGATGTAGTCAAGAAAATGGTGGCGTTCCGTTATTTAACATCTTTAACCCCGTTGTGCTAGAGCACAGCTCTAACTGTTAGATAGTAAAGAACCTCGACCTTTTCTTCACTGAGCATCCAATAGCCGGCGCGCATCGTTTCAGCACATCTCGTAACGACAGTTAGGGCTGAGTTTTTGGCGATATTCCCGATTATGTCTTAGTTATTTTGTAGGTAGCAGGTTTGGCTCTCAAGCGTATGAGTTATGCTTTGCACGCTTGAGGGGCTGCTTGTTAATGTCGTAATAACGTTTTCGTCGTGTAACAAAATTGGCGATCCCGTCGTAGTTACCGTTTTCGTGTAAGAAAAAGTGAGTTGTCTTTAACGATAAATACTAACGAAATACGTATACCAATTTTTAGTGAATGAATTTTAGATAATGGCTTTTAAACTATATATTACAAATTCTTTCTATTTTTTTGGAAATTTCATCATTAGCGCAAACAACTTTGACGGTGTCGTAGAGACTTTTTTAACTCCAGCCCTCACAAAAACAAATACAGGTGTTGTAAAAAGTCTGTACTACAAAGTCAAAGTTGTTTGCTGTAATGATAAAATTTTCAAAAAAGAGAAAGGATTTGTTATAAATGTTTCAAAAGATAATGGCTATCTAGATACTCTTGTTCGGAACATTTTCAACACACGAAACAATACCACACATATACAAAGAAATGACACTCAAAAATAAAATACTCTTACTGTACCTAATATTCCAGGCATATCTGACAAAATTAGACGAATTGGACATAGATTCAACGTTAGGAGGGTATTTAAAACGATGAATACCTTGCGGTCAGTTCTTACAAAAACTAAACTGTTCAACGAAGAACAACATTCAAAGACTTGTATATATAGTATTCCCTGTGAATGTGGGAAATATTATATCGGTAAAACATTCAGACCTTTAGAAGAAATAACATAAAAATTATATAAAACATTTCAATTCAATAAGTCTAAGCTGGCAGAACATGCTTGGAATAACAACCACAAAGTACACTGGCATTACTCAAAGATCTTGTCTAAAGAATCGATATCAACTAAACGTAAAATTAAACAAACGCCATATATTTTACTCACGACCTGTTGAATTGTTTGGCAAACGTCATATGTGAAGTTTCGCTATTCTCCGCAGAGCGCTGTATAGCGGGAATTTCAAATTTGCAATGTAACATCAGTTACCACATCGACTATACGATGCAAATATTTGATTAAATTTTATGACCTTCTTTAAAATTTTACAACAATAATATAACTCTCCCGTGTATTTTTTACTTTCATTTTCTATTGTGTTTTTTGATCAGTTTCCTGCTAGTTTTTTCGTGTATTTTCTCATTTACATTATTTACGTTCACAGTATAATTTGTTGATTAATTTATTCGTTATTATTATGATTTCGTTTGGTATTATTAAAATAGAAAACGGTTGTACAACGTGCAAATATACCAATTGGAGAAGATCTTATCATGAATTTACCTCCAACTAAGTTTTACGAAGGAAATGGTCTGAAAGCTAAATTTAAATTATCGTACTGGTGCTTTAAACAACGTACCTTTTTACCGATTTCTATTTTTTATTTTATTTAAATACGTATCCATAAACAACTGGAAAGAATTGTTAGTTGTAGTTTTCTAAAAAGGAGTTTCCGAGTAACTTCCTCTGGGCGAAGACTATAAAATCACGTTGCACTTCCTTTAGTACATTTTTAATTACTACATTTACAGATAGATATCTAATAAAACAAATAACTTTTAAATGCTTAATTTAATTTTTTTACAATAAATTACACATAAACTTACAACTTTGCAATAACACACAGAATAAAATACTTCATTACTATTACCACCTAAAACATCTTCCAAATTTGTAAGAAATGCCATTATCTGCATATCATGTGCTATTTTAGAGCAAATGTGTGAGCTATCCAAAAAATACCTGCCTGAAAATATGAATCCGTCTTCAACTACGAATTCTTAGAGCTCCACATCTCTCTCAAGAAAAATATTAATACTATAGATCTCTTAGGTAGGTACATGACAGTAAATATATTACACCATTCATATTTATATTAGTACATGCAAAACAATGGGTCCCTATCCTACTGATACTGCATTTAAAAAATCATTTCTAAACACAAATTAGTCTTGACAGCCGTTGTCATTTATATGTCATCGTTAGAGAACCTAGAAATGAGAGACTGGTCATTGGCCGTCGCTGGCCTGATTGGTTGAGGCGAACTTTGTCCCCAAAATGGCGGCGCCAATGGTGTGCCCTCAAATATGGCGCGAATTTCAAACTTAAGTGTTGCATGTATAAAGGAAATTACTCGTAAAAACACAGTTCATTCAAATGTCTTATATTTTTTTATATTTATAACTTTTATATCGCAATTATGAAACGGAAAAGTGAATTTTAATATACATATTATCAAATGGTCGAAATTTGGCAGACATCTTTTGGTAGATTTACATGAATTTTTTCATAAATTGAGACATCACGCTTGCAAAGTTACACAGACAAAATTCGTATTGACGCAACAAATTTTTATATTCAACAAAAATACTTTGTAAGTAGCGCAACTCTTATTTGCGAAGTAAATGTCATTGTTTTAACAAAAATTTTGCCAAAAGCAGTTCAAATAACTAAAATTTACAAAAAATTATTAAACAAAATCATAAACACTTCAATACATTTTGTTTAAAGCACGGCAGAAGCTGTTTAATCGTAGTCATAGAGTACAGTTGTTATGCACCAACATAATTATTAATTCGAAACACTATCCTCTGCATTCGTTTAATGAGCATCATGTTTGTTTTTAAAATTATTAACAGAAGAGGTACTAACAACACGCTGAGGTAGACAATCCAGTTATTCGTAATTGTTTTAGAGAAAATATTTTCTAGCATTGTTTTAAAGCTGTCTACTCAAATGCATTTCATATGTACTAGGGTGGTCTTTATTTATATAGATTTTTTTTTAATTTTGACGATCTCACCCTTTAACATTTTTCCAAATAGAAAAATAAAAGCCCTGTAAAATGTAAAACCAATTGGATAACCGTAAGACGTGCCTCAATGATCTTGAAGACCTAGAGGAAAATTAAAAAAATATATGTATTATTAGATGTTCAAAAATTTATTAAAATATACAGCAAAGATACGGAATACATTGGTATTAAAGAGGGAAACAATATAAAGAATCCGTGGCTTCACAATAACTTCAAAAAATAAAATGTAAACGTTGGATAAAAGCCTCTTTTTGGTGCTGTCTGGAAATTTCTTACGGTAGTCCTTTAGTGCTTGTAACAGAAACTGTTTTTGATCATCCTTCTTAGTTAAAATGCTGTTAAACTCTTCTATTACCTGTAACACCTATTTCAGCCGAGTCAATCACAATATCGTTTTGAATGGCCAACAATCCTTTTTGAAATTCTTCGAGAAAGTCCCAAGTAGGAAGATCACTTTGCAAGAACTAGTAAAGAATTTTTATCACTTGATAAATGCTGCAGATCACTAAATCATCAACACGGCGATCGAGCGTTTCTGCAACATTTTCTTCATCACAAACGTCAAACGATTTTGACTCACTAACAAGTTTTGGTTCATGTCATGAACAGAGATGCACTTACCTTTAGTGGTGTAGACACGGAGGGGGAGGGGGGAGGCGGGGGGTAGCTTTGCTTATAAAGACAGAAGTGGAGAATACAATTAGGACATGCGAATTTATACCCGAAAGACTAACGGGACTAACTGTAATAGAGAACAAAAACCAGGATCTTAATATATTGATAGTGTTTGCTATAAATGAAGACGATCGAGTAAAGTAAACGACTTCAATGCAAAAGTCGGAAATAACAACAAAAGATAGAGAGGCGTTATCGGACGCACAAAATATAACAATGGCGATAGATTAATTGACTACTGTATAAAAAATTACATAACAATTGGAAATACGTGGGATCAACATACAGAGATCTATAAATACACAAAAACTAATAATTGACTATATCCTAGTGCATTGACATAACTCGAGAAAGATACGAGATACCCATGGAATAAGTTTAAAACCATTATTATAAAAGCTGCAGAAAATGCATGTAGGCCGAGACACTGAGAATATGGAAGCAAGAGTGGAAGGAGGCAGCAACAACTGGAAGATGGACTAAAAGACTCATAAAAGATTTAAGTAGATAGATAGAGAGAAACCATGGGGAGATTGATTATTTTCTCTCACAGTTCCTTACTGGTCATCGATGTTTTAAGCAATATCTACATAGAATGGTTATTACAGAGAACGAAAACTGTAACTACTGCCAAAGATGCGACACGGTATGGCATACAGTTAAAGAATGCGAAAAATGGGAGGAAAAAAGAACGGAAACAATACTGAGTAGAGATGATATAACACCTGATAACATAGTGGAATACATGCTAAGGGACGAAGCTGTATGGAAAGAGGTCCACAAAACAATCATCGCCATACTGAAAACTAAAGAACAGGAAGAAAGGGAAAGATAGATAGGAGTAAAAAAATATCGGATAAAAAAATAGCATAAGAAAAAGTGTAAACAGAAAAGAAGACACAGAAGAGCAGATACACAAGGGATAGCGTGCGATGAAGAAATGCCTTAAAGGCGGTGCCGTCGCGGCTATGGAAAACAATAGGGGGGTTTTAGCAGGTAGGCGACTGGTCGACATCGCCAGTTGAATCTGGCACTCCTGGAAGAAATGTCCAGGGTCTTTGGAAGATTTCCTCTTCTACGCCGCAAAAAAAAGGTATAGGTAATCCTCAAATGTCAGTGTCAAGCAATTCTTTGGAGGTTGGTCGTTTTTCAGTCCCAGTGCAAAAAGTTAAGTACCTTGTTCATCTTTAGTTTTAATTTTTAATTGCTAATCGTTGATAACGAGGGCAGATTGTCCCTCGAAACGTTCGATATTTAATATTTTTAATTTTCAGAGTGGCGAAATACCCAACTAAGTACATGAACAGAGACTCGAGCTTCAAGTGTTTGAAATGACAAGACAAAGGTAAAGATTATTTCAATTCTCCCAACTGGGGGCGGGCTGCTATAGGGACCTTCCGTCCCTCTTCAGCCAAAGACGGGAAACTCGGAATGGGTGAGAGAAAGGAGGGGTGAAGACTGGAAGAAAGGTCAGGAAAGGTGGAGAAATACTGCCCCGGCATTCGCCTCAGAGAAGGTACTCTGTTGACTCAGGAAAACCACCTAAAAACCTGAATCCAGGCAGGCGGCCGCAGGAATCGAACCCACGACCTCCCGAATGCTAAGTGGACGTCGTGCTACGCACTAAGCCACGGAGCTCGGTGTTTGAAATGTAAGCGGAAGTTGCTTTTATACTGTTCGGTCAGCGTTGTCGGTACAGTCACTCCAGGAACAATTAAGTGGGGGCCGGCGCGGTGCGTGCTTGTATTTACGAGACTCGGCGCAGTGCTGGTGATCATCTCCTTACCGCTGGTTCGAGAGTAAGGCCGATGTAAACTCCGATTGGGACGGAATACTCGTAAGCTGCGTGTAAATTTCTGGTATAATATGCTTTAGATTTAGATAAATTTGTTACAGGAGCTAGCGGTACACTGTTGTCTGTACCAATATTTTAGTAAGTAATTGTCACATAAAGTACAGCAACTATTAAGAGGTTTAGAATACATTTTAGTTTCTGCATCGAGTTGAAACGTCTTTACTACGAACATGTTGTGCTTTACTATACGCCCCTGATGCCCTAAGTGCCGTCAGTTTTTCTTAATAAAAACGCCATACTTGTAAGTTGCTTAGTGGTATGGCATGAATGCCAATTGCAGTTGCCGCGTTTCTGCTTAGCAATAAGTCCCAGCGTGCTATTAAATAAGACACTTGGAATTAAATTTTTTCCTTAAAAATTTAATGGGTATTATAAAATACTTTAAAAATTTACGAAGAGAAAAAGCTGTAAGCAATAACACATTTTTTCGTCCATCTAAACTCTCTCACTAAAAAAATATCATTTAGTGAAAATGATTGATTTATCATCGGCTAACAGTACTTTACGTTTCATATCTTTTTATTATAATTCTTTTCAATACAGTTTGATCCCTGGACGTAGCTTTAATTTAACCATAAACGTAGTACCTATCTACCTTTTCGATAAGTACACCTTTTTGTAGAGGTCAATACTGGCGTGTCCTATTTATATGACGCTGGCACTTCCCAGCATCAACTGCACTGTGAGACATAACGGAACATTCGCTCTCATTTATACAGGGTGTGTATAAATTTGCGAAAAAGCTATACGTGGCGATATTCTTCGATCAAATTTTGATTCGAAAATCTTAAAACTAAACTACATCAGCCTGTTTCTGAAAGCCGCCACGGAGCTCTGCATAGCGGCTTCATAGCTAAACGGAATCTAGCAGGTAAGCCGCCAACACCTTCTGTGAAGAAGCTAACATTGGCCTGTTACCAGCACCATAATGATGCAAATTTCGACTTAGTTGACGAAGAAGCCGCCTTTCATCAAGAAGAAGGTCCTACTGCTCATCAGCACCGCCATCTCCTGCAGAAGAATTATATATTTCACAGCTCCGCGACACCAACCGGCAAGTTCTCATGCAGCGTTTTATTTCAAGTAAAGCCTGTCCTGTACAGAGCTCCTCCAACTGTGTAAATTTGGCACATTATTACTGGCACAGCTCCGCATAACGAAAGAAACCTTTTGAGGCGTGTTAATTACTCATATTTAGACACCAGCTAAACCCGTATTTGATTGACACGGGCGGTTATATTTGTTCACCAAGGTATATTTTCAGACATCAGGGCAGAGTAACGATTCTAACGGCTGACGCAGCGCAGCTAAGATCAAGATTAGAATTCCAGCGTTCGCCGCCAAGCAGCGTGTCCTGCTAGAAATCCTTCGCTTTGCCCACAGCCACCCCGGTGTTAGACTGGTTATCCATCTTAGCAGGCGTTCGAGCAGGTCCCAGCAACAAAAGTAAAGATTATTTATACGCAATTTGTATATAAGTATAGTAATTTCGTAAAATAGTGAATAAATTCCTTAAAAATTCAAGGAATAACTTTTGAAAAAAACGCAGGAACCCGTCGATTTTTATTATAATTTGCACATTTTTTCAAATACAATCTATATATACAGGGTGACCCGCGTAGGAGGTATGACGTCATCGTTTTTTTTTAATGGCAAACCCCATTTCACTCGTTTACCAGAAAATAACCCTTTTGGACCTTGTTTGCTAATGGTCTAATAATAAAGTTGGGTGCTATCTGTGCAAGTGGGCAAGCGTCCATTCCGAAAAATGGACACCATCTTTGAATTCATTATTTCGAAAGACAATGCTTATTAAAAATGCACTACGTAAGCATATAAAATGTCACTTTAAAGAAATGTTGAGGCTCTGAACATATTAAAGACATAAACAAACAGTTCAGCAAAAAGTGAAATAATGAAGGGTGTGGTTCCGGATGGGGTCGCGCACTATTGCAAACTATCCCATTTTTGGTACTTCGAGAAAAGGTCATTCTTGATAAGAAGTTTTGCTCTTCTTAGGACGTCATAAACCATTGTCAAACTTTTGACAAAATATACAAGGTGTTCTAAAAATTAGAAAGTGTGGGATTGACCTTAAGTAACTGCTGTTATTTTTAATTTTTGTAAAAAAATTTGTTTAACAAATTTTGTTTGAAAACTGAAGAAAAACTTAAATACAAAGTTTTGTTAAAAATATTATAAATAACCTTTAATTTAATAATTTAATTATTTTTTAATACAAAATTTGCCATTGCATTGTCTGCTAGTATCTTGTACACAATACGTCACCAAAACGTATATTGTTAACAAGAAGAATAGTTGAATCGTGATTTTCTGAAGCAACTTCAACACAACTAATTGCCTCATGATTGACTTTCAGTCATGTTGTGAGCAACTATTTTGTGTTCGCATCGCAGTTGCTTCAGTGTGCAGTGAAGTACTTAAACTCATAGAACAATCGCCACCCGATTATCGCTTATGAGTTTCTTGCCAGTTGCGTCGTAATCGCGTCGTCTCAGTGTGCGGACGGACTTAATTAAATGTTTAAATTGTGCACCGTTGTCTGCCTGACAGTAGCCAAGACGACCGACATGTTTTTTATTGATTACTGTCATTGATGAAAACGTAAAATCATACTTCCTAAAATTAAATTTAGTATTTTGCAATTTTAAAATGGTTTTTCTTAGTACTTAGTCATGTGTAGTGCTTACAATACGGGCCCAAATCTTAATACCGGTATTCGGTATTCAAAATTTTTTATACCGGGATACCGGTATTAACACCAGTATTACTATTAGAAAATTTAGTTATTAGTTAGATTTTACCTAGTAGTTATTATGACATACTTAAAAATAATATCAACAAAAACATTGACTACAAAATGAAGTCCATTAGTTTAATATTTTTTTGTTTATAAGTAGATAAATAAATAAAGTAGATGAAAATATAACAAATAAGGAATTCTATAAATATAACAAGATTTATTTTTTTATGTGTAAGTAACTAATAAACCAACAAACCAATAAATTAAAATTCTTGACAAATATTAATTTCCTTTACTAAAATCTCAAAAACTTTGGAGTAGGAGTGTATAGTTTAAAATATTGCGAGCGCCGTCGCACCACGCCGGGCTTGAGAACTGTCTGAACTGCCATGTATTCTGGGAGCTGTTTACGTTTCTACTGATATAGACTTGTTTTACACATATTTTGTGTTATCTTGATGATCCTCTGTTAGAACGTTTTTGATTTTTGATTTATTGGTCCCATAATCAGACATATTTCATCGTTAGCTGTAGAAAATATTTTTATAAAATGTAATTTTTATGTGTATACCGAAATACCGGTATTTTCTACATCAATACCGGTTTTCAATACCGGACAAAATTCGTCCGGGATCCCGGTATTCGGGATCCCGGAATCCCGGTATTGTAAGCTCTAGTCATGTGACCTATACTCAAAAACCAACTTAACGTAAGTAAAAAAAGCATTCTTTCATATTCCGTAATAAAAAAAGCGGTTTCCATTAAAAAAAAACATCGATGACGTCATACCTCCTACGTGGGTCACCCTGCATATGTAGATTTTATTTAAAAAAATACGCAAATAAAAATAAAATTCGACGAGTAGGAATCAGCATTTTTCTCAAAAGTTATTAGGTACTTGAATGTTTAACGAATTTATCTACTACTTTACGAAAGCAATGTATTGCTATGGTATATAGAGGTCATGTATTACATTAAATACAGTTATTTATTTACATGAATCAAAAAATGAAAAGATGTGGAAAATTGTATGAATAATTGCTTATTTAATTGGATAATAATTAAAACTCAAAGATTCAAAGAACATTTTAAAGAAAGTTATTTCACAATGAGTACTACTTGATGATGGTATCAAAAATTAACAATAAATACAAAGTTGGATGTTGCATATGACAGAATAAAATTCTATTTGTAACAATTTATAAAGTGAGTAACATTCAAATTTATTTATAAAATGTAGCAGGCAGGAATAATGGTAGTCTTGGATAAGGATAAAAATTGGGAGGATTATTAGAATAACAAAATTAAAAAAAACAAATGTAAAATTGAATATTTGGTGAAAAATAAAACTATAAATGTGCCCCGAAGTTAATTTAATTTATTATAATCAATTTAAAAGGGTTTAATAATAATATGCACGGTATATAAAGTGAATTTGATGAAGAATAAGAATAATAAGATTTAAAAATGAAGAGACGGTAAACTGCAGCTAACTAACAAGACAAAGAAGTAAGAAGAAAGATTTGGACATAGTTTAATTGGAGTTGGATTACAATTCATAAATATTTACATAATTTGGATTGTTAATGACATTTGAAGTTTTCGAGTACTACACCTGAGGGATTTGGCACTGTTTTGACTAGGAGCAGCTGGCTTGTGGTAGAAGAGGTGAATGTTGGAGGCTGGATTGAGTGCTGAGGACCGTAGGACGAGAGATAGTTTGTTTGTGGCAGAAGGTGGAGTTGGTGGAGGTTGCAGACATGCTGGTTGTGGACGTCGTGTATGGAGAGACTAGGACATAGGGAGGAATACTTTAAGGTTACCACTTTGACTGGAAGGCTACTTACCAGGAAGGATTTGTATACAGGAAGGTTCTACTACTGACAGCTTGGTTGGAGTTCGAGAGGGAGTGATGGTCTGCTAGTTTCGGGGTTGCAGCAAGTGGAGGACGGTCTGATTGGTGGTCAGTGTTTTGTGACAGAGGTGTATAGCGGTTTGGATACAAGAGAGAGGTGTATCTGGGTGAGTTGAAGCTGGTCTAAAATAAAAGACAGTAAAAAAAGTTTATTTATAATATTATTGAATTGACTTACATATCATAACATTAAATTGAATCATAAAAGATTTGTGAGGAAATTTGTTCTGTCATATTAATTAAAAAGTGTCATTGAACGCTATGTTTGCATAATATTTGACAGCAAGCGTCTTGCATAAAATAATTCAATATTAGAAAATAAAAATAAAAAACATCTAACTAGATTTTGGCGAACCACATCCTGAGAAAGAGTACTCATGTATGTGGTGAAGTATAATTCAAGTTAAAGTTAGTAAAAAGTTAAAAGTTCAATACTTGAATTAAATAAAAATCATACACACGTATGCACTGCAGTATATTGTAATGAATCAATATTTACACATGGAGTAACAGTGTTATTTGGTTTTACATAAGACGTTTTATTGTACAAATAATAATTCATTAATAATTATAACAAACTACAATAGAATTTGTACAAAACTGAGAGATAAGATCGATATTAGTATATTACACAACGAGAGCTGTAGGAAGCATATTACAGGAGAGTTGGAAAAGTTATGCACAAACCGCGTAGCGGCGCTTGTGTAATTCCACGAGCGCATAATTGCCCTATAGGTCGAGTTGCGTACTATATTTTTTCTACGAAAACACTCATTTCGTTAAATGAAAAAGAAATGTTTTATTAACTATCAAATCATTACTGTCACACCATCTTAAAAATTAGGCGGCTGTAGTCACAGACCTACACCGCTTCGTATAAACAACAGAAGCTAACTGTAACGTAATATTAAAGAACATATAACATGAAGAATTTCAGCCTCGAGGTTTATCTGCGTATACCGCGAAGTTACTCGTCCACCAGGATTATTTTAAATTAAAGTCGCTGTAACCAGCCCTCTGTGAGCTGAGTAACCAATTAAAATCCTCTCAAGGTATTCCAGAAACAAACCATTCTAAAGATTGCTTGGACTAAATCGATTAGCGGTGTTGCCAGATTTAAAACGGTGTTATATAATTGCGTTTTCCTCCATTAACATTGTAGCTCAAACTTGCTACTTTTATTGAAATGATAAAAATTCGTCAGACAGAATTAGAGTTACAATAATTCAGAAATATATGCTCTTTAGTTTAACATACGGCGCCGTTTGTTTTGCTTGCGCTCGCATGTTTCGCAATTCTCGGACTTCGGCTGTTGGCCCGCTCGATATTTAAAATTGTTTGAAGTGGACGTTGTCCATTCTATCGAATTTGTCAAAAGGAAAGCTCATACGACGCCCAATTTCCGCTTTTTAGAGATGGCACGGCCTTAGGTATGTGCATACGCACCTCGAATGATTTTTAAAAAACTTGCCACGAACCGGCTTCGAACTCGCTACCTACTCGCCTAACACTCGTAGAGGTATTTCTTCCTCTGTCCGCTCGCGCATGCAAATGTTCGTTCTCCTTTTTAGTGCCCCGGACCCTGCGTACATCAGCTGCACCTTGCTACTAGAACAAAAGCGTTCGATCTCTGTCTCTCTCTCCTCTGTCTCTGTCTCTCTCTCTCTCTCTCTCTCTGTAGTCGAGTTCTCGGAATTCGCCGGCGAGTTTCGTGTTTCATCTTGTACATAACATCCGGCCGTTTGGATTTCATGCAGTTTTTGGACCTTGGGCGCGCTTGATATTTTTAGATTTGGTTTTAAACTCGTGGGCGCGAGCAGCTTGTATTTTCATATAAATCTTTGGTTTTTAAATTTTCTCCTACGTTTTAGTTTTAAAAAAAAGTTTTTTATATGTATCTTTTGTATCTTAAATCTTTTCTTACGTTTTAGTTTAAAAAAACTCTTTTTTCTTATGAATCTTTCGTTTTTTAATATTTTCTTACGTTTTAGTAAAAAAAACTTTTTTTTCATATAGATCTTTCGTTTTTAAATCTTTTCTTACGGTAAGATAACACTTCGTAGAAATTGGCAACGGCGTTTGGAGTGGAGGAATGACGTCAGATAGATAGGAATTACAATAATTCAGAAATATTTTAATGGTAGGTAATTCACTAATTAACTAATATGTATTTTGCTACTGTATTTGGATTCCTTTCTTGAGATAATTGTATCTGGAAAGATTTTGTAGGGTTAAGAAGGTTCGCGCACGTCATCAGTCATTTATTCTCTGGTAATCGATGGCTGTCCGAATCAGGACAGGGGTATGTAGTGGGACCATTCTCCCCCCCCCCCTTTTTTGGATTATTACGAATATATTTTTGTTATCATCAAATAAACTGTCACATTTTAATGCAGTGTTTCATTTTGAATATTTCCCTAAACCTTTATTTTTTAAGGAGATTGTTTAGTAACTTTACCACAAGGCCGTAATGGGTATATTTCGGTGATTATTTGACTTTTTTTTTATCACTTTATAACTTCAAATATAGGAGATGAAGGAGCGGTCAAGTACTTATAACAAACAAATACAATGCAAAAACTTCCCCATGGTAAAAAAACTTAAAAAATAAAGTAGCAAATGGAATTATTAATCATTTTATACAAAACAATAAAAGCCAATAAAAGCACTATTAAGTAAAATTTTCCACTTGTTTTACCATGAAGAAGTAGCCATTGCTATTTGATGTGTATGAACATGTTGAACGACGTTTAATTTCTGTAGAAAAACTTGATAACAGTAAATTAAATATGAATATACACTACACAAAGTTCCAAAATGTTTATCGAAATTAGGCAACACACTTTACTATTCAAGAGTAGAAAGAGAAAGCTCATGCCCATAAACTAATCCTGAACTTGAGCTTGGGCTAGTTAATTACCGTGTTCAAAATAACAGATCTTTACCTGGAAAGGTATATATTATATTTTTGCTTTCTTAGGTTCTTAATTTGCTTCAAGTGGCAGCTTTACATAGTTGTGGCGAATTCAACGAAGACAATTGTATCTATCTATCTTGGCTATCATAAATTAGCACATTACTGATCAGTCACATTTTTAAAAAGCGCAGCTTTGCTTATTGGAGATACATGCAAATTTCATTTAGTGTGTATTAATTATCATCTAATTAAAAAGAGCACTATTTCTATACTTACAGTCTGTAGTTTGTCATAAATATGAAGTAATGTAGTTATACTTTAAAAGTGTCTCCTGGTGTTGGTTTTATTCATTTCATTCTCAAAAAAATTAAAAACAAGATAACACAATTAACGACCGCGTATAAATATAAAAAACCCGTTATCAGTATTTATCGTTATTATGTTAAAATTATTGATAGATACACTTTAAATTAAATTATACTATTAAAACCCGCAGACTATGTGCTGTATCCGTAATTGGAATATTTCTTTTTCTTCTGGAATCTACTAATTCCGGAAACATGTTAGTTTCCCAAAATTATGTCTCCCATTGAATAATTTCATTTGTAATTCCTTGCTGTGACCAAACGGCAAAATTACACTTATTTTTTACAGATGTTTAAACTGCCCTTGTATCTGATAATAATAGGAATGATATGTTTTTAAGTATAATTGCCCATCTAGTATTTCCGCGAATTTAATTTTCTTCCGCCGCACTGATTCAAGTGGTCTGCATTCCTTAGAAACGAAAGGACATTTTACCTCTACAATAAAATATTTTCCTATTAATCCGTCACGGGATGCAGAAAGAAAAGGGTTGTTTGAGTCAATATACATAGGTAGTACAGGGCACGACCATTTTATCCGTCTTTCTTTGAAAGTCGTCTAATGCTCTACTTTCAGCGCCATAGCGAGTTGCTGCATTACCCATAAAATATTTATAAAGAATATCTTTCACAGCATTAGCAGAAGATGTGGACTTTCTCATTCTGCATATTCTTCCAAGTTTTGAAGCTGTTAGTCGTTTCAATCTTTCTTGATGCCACCGATCGCTTCTGTGCTGTCCCAAAGTTTCAGTGGTAATCTCTTCTAGATTGCAACCCAATAACTGCAGAAATGTTTCTTTGGTTTCCGTAAATTCATCGGCTGTCATATCTGGATTTTTTTCTTCGTTCTCTTTTGGCCCTGTACAAAAATTTCCCTAGCAGAACAAGCACTATGCTCTCAAAAAATATGTTGTGGCCCATTTAGAATATCTTTTTCGAGTTCTTTAACTTTTTCAATGTGAGATATATTCTACAAATTACTATATTCTACTGCGTTTGTAACTGCGTGGCTAAATCTCATTAAATTGTTACCAATAGCATTTTTAAATTTTGCATAATTTTTTCGGCTTTTTTTGCATTCTTTTAATTTCTGGCAGTATTTTCTTAGAATATGATTCTTGCATTCAATTGTTTTAAGTCTCATGTAGTAAGCAAAATGCATTAACTCGCGCAATTTTTTGTACTACACTACTACCTCCATCGGTGACTAATTTTACATACTTTATGCCATACAGTGATATAGATTTGCTAAAACCTTCAGTAATAATTACTGTTTCCATTCCTGTCGATGGACCATTGCAATTTTTAAAATAAATATGGTCAACATATTTCCCATCCACATACCAGTCTTTTCTCGCACAAATAATGCAAAATTTGTTTTTACAGCAATATACAAAACATTTTTTGTCCTAAGTCCAAGTATACACGCCACACCTGACAAAGCGTTGTAATTGGTGCGGTACGACCTTTTGCTCCAGACACCGCACCCGTCAGCTATTACGGCAATCCTGGCATGTCCATCTTCATGTACTTCTCCCCTTTCTTTTGCCATTGGTGCTTCTTCTGCAGCTGCAGTTTTCATTTCTTCAACGGCAGCCATGTTGTAGACTTCATTAATTGTTTCCTGGTACTCTGCATACGTGGCTGAAGATAGCGTCGGTACCTATGCCAAGTGAACTACAGAATTCCCTTAGGTGAGAATATCCTACTCCAATGGAAATTGTAGATGAAACAGCTGACAAAGTGACATTCATTTCATTTTCTGATTCATTTTCAGTACAAACAACGTCTAACTTTTTGCGCATCCTACACTTAAAGGTGAGTTTTGATTTAAAAAAAAAAACGTACCGTTTCTCTGCAAACAACTGTAAGTCGTTAAATGAACACTGAAATCCTTCATGTTTTAGAGCCTGTAAAGCGCTTAGAATAGTTATTTGTTTCATTAGTACAAAAAATGCGTGATTCGGGACAAGTAAGACAGATCGCCGGACGACGCGCAGCGGAGTCCGGCGAGTCTTACGCGTCCCGAAAACGCATTTTTTTGTGCGAAGTGAAACATACTATTTTTTCTCCAACTACTCATAGATTCGGTAATATGACTTATTATTTAGAATCAAACATTGTAGGTTATATTGTAAAACTGTCATGGCACAAAAATAAACAATCACTATACGGGGAAATTAAACAACAACGACGGCGATTGCCGAATATTGACGAAGCGTTTGTTTTTTATTTAGAATTTGCCATGTAAGACCCTATCTTGCATCCATTTTTGTACTAGTGCAAATATGAATCGAAAGGTGTTACAGTTGCGAAGGTAATTGGTGAACATCCCGAAATGACTTACTTTTTATACAAAAAGTAGTGTAACTAGGCGGGTTCTGGCGCACTTCGATTGGTTTGAAACTTGACTAAGTGGCACGTGGCGAGGTTATTGGCCTTTGGTTTGAAACTTGGTTAGGTCTAGCCGGGGGGTCACGGGTCTAGCCGCGGTCAAGGTCACGAGCCTAGCCGGGGTCCGCGTTCCCACGATTAATTTTTGGGGCTAAAAGTGTAATTTTGAAATTTTACAAGATTGCCACGATGAATTTTGGGTACTAAAAGTCTAATTTTTACAAGATTTCCAAGATGAATTTTGGGGTAAATGTCTAATTTTGAAATTTTACAAGATTTCTAGGCTTATCAAAATTTTCCCCAGGCTCAACAGGATGTGAGTCATCGTCTGAGAATGCAAACTTGTTGAGACTTGCAGATGTGGGAGTCAAACAGGATGTTATTGTCTACCAATTGAACAATGACGTCCATTGTTTTGAGAAATCTGCACGATTGCAAAAAATAATTGGACAATGAAGTCTTTGTTGTCTGGAGGAATTTTTGCTGACCTCCATTATCAGATAAACCGGATGTTATTGTCTGGAGCTTCAGACTTGTCGAGACATGTTTGAGAAATGTGCAAGACTGGTAAAAATTTAACAATGAAACCCATTGTTTGAGAAAAATCTGCACAACCGCTAAATTGAATGGAGCCTTTGTTTAGAAATTAAAACTTGTTTGAGGCTCTGGGTGAGACACACTAGTGACTGGGATCTGGTAGTTGATAGTCTCTCGCATATTTTGATAGTTATTAACAGTCAGTTAGTAAACAGTATTTAACATAATACAAAAGTGTTGGAGTCTTAGAGACATTGAGGGAAATCCTCAACATTGTTTGTAAGCACCGAATGTAAATATTACATGTTTTTTCCGTACTTTATTAAATACACAGTCTCGAAATTGAGCCAATAGTTATTTATTTCACTTTTTACTGTTGGATTTAAGTACAGAAGATAGCATCCCTCACTTTAGCAATAAGCAAGTTCCTAAAGAAATATTATTATGCTGTAGAGGTTTACAGGTTACAGTTCGGAGTGTAAACTGAGTTAAAAAATTTAGGATATTTTTATACAGCTATTAGCAACAGTACCATTTCATTGCATATTGTTTCCTTTTACGTAAGAACCAAATTTTAGGTTCTATTGTTTTAAT
Source organism: Agriotes lineatus (assembly GCA_940337035.1). NCBI lineage: Eukaryota > Metazoa > Arthropoda > Insecta > Coleoptera > Elateridae > Agriotes > Agriotes lineatus. Next base: position 22,575 of record CALNHX010011465.1, read on the forward strand.
ATAGGTTCGAAAGCACTGCTGACAGACAAACAGACAGGCAGAAAACTTGTAATGCAGCTGCCAAACCGGGCCTTGTCAAATATCGAACAGCAATATATATTAGTAAAAAATACTCTTCAGTTAGCAGGTTAAAACTTTGATGTAGTTTTAGCCAATCTTATACACATATATAATTCCAGCACTAAAAAAATGGTAGGAAGATAAAACACATACGTACGGTGGAGTCTTAACAGCAGAATTTTATAATACAAAACAGAGCGATAAAAGAACCGTGAGGGATCATATTTAACCACCCGACATTTTTCAGCTATCTTGAAACGTCTGCAACTTCCGCATACCAATCTCGCAAAAACAAACACCTTCTTTGTTCTTGTGTGTTAGCACCTTGGCATTAAGAATGTTATGGTAGTATATTTACGAAATGCGGGCGCCACAGCACTACCCTATATGTTTTAACTAAATTTTTTATTAAGCATTCATAACTACAAAAATAAAAATCAGCTTAAAATATTGTTCCTAAAAGGAGTGGTGGTTTAGTTTTATCATTGGAATTTCGGTTTCTTACAACGGTATTTGTAAATCATTCGTAAATAGTCCAGTTTTTGGTTGCAACGAGCATAGTTGTAGCAGAGATATCTGACGAATAGAAGACTATAGAAGATATAAACCGACAGTAATATTAATCTAAAATTGAATTAAATTAAGTATTTATCAAATACTATTAACAAAGTTGTTAAACGTATGATAAAGGCAGTTATTAATTACTTAATAAATACAATTGTCCTATATCCGGTATTCATGGTTTATGTCTTAATCTGATTTTAATAGTTGATTAGAGTCGAATAACTAAGGTTACTACAATGCTAAAGACTGTACGCAAAAGGTAAGATTAAAATCAAAATTTTAAGATAAAACTGTGAGACTAAAAATTAAATAAAATAAAGCGAAGTAAAATCTATTAGGCCACAACAATATATTAGTAAAAAATACTCTAATTAATAAAGATGCTATACACGATACCCAACGGTGAGGGACAGTTCATTTTTTACCGGATAAAAACTTTATCTAGATTGTTTAGAAATCAGGTCCAGATACCTGTTTAATGGAAACATTTTCTTGAATTTCTAATCGAATCTAAAATTTGCGTCTTACGTAAAAATCTTTAAGTCGTTAGGTTGACTGCGCCAAGTTTCCACGAAAAAACTAAAGCTCCTACAGGCCAGATTCTTGGATCAAGTAAATAATACAGCAAGACATATGAGTTGGTTTTTGCAGTATAAGACATCCGCAAGCCAATCCTAAACTGGTAGTTTTAAATAACAGAATTTTATAATACAAAACGGAGCGATGAAAGAGTCATCTGTTGATCATATTTTTTTAGCCACCCAGCATCTTTCAGTTTTTATAAGTTATCCTATCATCTCCTTTGTTGCAGCTGTTAATAGAGGCTATATTTGCGTGTCGCCAGATGTCAGTCCTGTCAAGACTTGTGGATGTGAGCGTCTGGGAATGTGCAAGGTTGCAAAAATAAACCGGATGTCTGAGGTTTCTGAGTAGGATCTGCGAGGGGGTTTCTGCAAAGGTCTGCGAGGGGGTCTGCGCAGGGGTCTGCGAGAGAGATTTTGGGCAGGTTGGGCGGGAAATTCAAACTCTGCGCAGGCTTGGCGGAAAATTCAAATTCTGCCCAGGTTCGGCGGTAAATTCAAATTCTGCGTAGGTTTTGGCGGTAAATCTGGGAATGTGCAAGGTTGCTAATAAATGTATGGTTAAGAAATTTCCTTAAAATTGACTGAAAATTTACAGACATTGTTTGTAAGGCATCGAATGTAGATATTACATGTTTTCTTCCTTACTTTATTAAATACACAAAGTTTCGAAATTTGACGATAGTTATTTATTCCGCTTTGCTGTTGGATCTATGTACAGAATGACAGCATCCCTCACTTTAGCAATAAGCAAGTTTCTAAAGAAATCATTATTATGCTGTAGATATTTACAGGTTACAGTTCGGAGTGTAAACTGAGTTAAAAATTTCTATACCGCTATTAGCACCAGTACCATTTAATTGCATATTGTTTTCTTTTACGTAAGACCCATTCTTTTAGATTCGATTGTTTTAATATATGTTCGAAAGCACTGCTTAGACAGGTTAGACAGCTAGACAGGTAGACAGGTAGACAGCTAGACAGGTAGGCAGCTAGACAGGTAGACAGGTAGACAGCTAGACAGATAGACAGCTAGACAGATAGACAGATAGACAGGCAGGCAGGCAGGCAAGCAGGCAGGCAGGCAGACATACTATTAACGAAGTAAGAAGAGGGAAAGTTGGATATTAATACTGAAACAGATCTTAATTTAGCGCTTTCAAAATTATTATTACTACAGAATAGTAGGGGTCAATGGCCTCCAGTATCAGTGTCTGAGAATTTTGCAACGACGAATAAATAGACCACGGGTCAACCTGACATGTTCCTGTAACGGTTTTATGGGCACGACGGTGTAATAAAACGACAATTGTAAATATAATTGCATTTTATTTGTCTAATGTACATGTATAAAATTATTACAAATATATTATACACCAGTCAATTATTGTGGTAGAGGTGTTGTTGTCATCTCTTTCTGGAGGGTGTCACGGTCTCCTCGTGCTGTTTCCGAACTGGATTTATTCAATTATTCCTGCCTCTATTAACTCTTCTATTATACTAACAATTTCATGAATTGCATTCGATATTCATAGTATAACTTAGACCGTTGGCTCATAATGCAAACATTTAACAGCTGGGGAGGCGGACATCACCATAAATCATATACGATTTTTTCACACATTCACGTTCTGATCTCAAAATTTTTAAATGCTCCTCGATGGGCTCCATCGCATTGTAATCAAACCAATCAATCGGGTCTGGAAGTCGTAGTTTTGTATTAGTTTTAAAGTCCGGATGTCCATCTAGCGTAACGGTGATATCCATACGATTGCAACCAAACCATGGAAATAACTTTGAAAATTCATAGAAATACTTCTCGTAATATTTTTCCAAAGAGGTGACGGCTTCCATGTTACAATCAGACTGCTACGATTTATTCGATAGACTTATGATTTATATGTGTATGCCCTCGTCGTGCAAGCCGCTGCCCTACAATTTCTACATAACAGACAGAGAGGGCGTAGTTTGATTTGCAACTCCAAATGTCCATCTAGCATAACGGTAATATTCATACGATCGCAAACAAACCATGGAAATAACTTTGAAAATTCATAGAAATACTTCTCGTAATATGTTTTCTTTGTAGTAACCCCCATTATGTGAGCCGGATGTGATTGTTTGAGAAATAAAATGTATGGAGTCTTTCGTCTGAGAAATTTACAACATGATGTAGTTAATGACGCTCCATTATCAGTGTCTATAAATTTGGTAGACACAGGCAGACCGACAGGCAGGCAGGCAGACAGACAGACAGACAAACAGACAGACAGAAGACAGACAGACACACAGACACAGACAGACAGACAGACAGACAGACAGACAGACAGGCAGGCAGGCAGGCAGGCGGGCAGGCAGGCAGGCAGACAGGCAGGCAGACAGACAGACAGACAGACAGACAGACAGGCAGGCAGACACGATAGGTACGCGGACAGGTAGACAGACAGACAGACAGGCAGGCAGGCAGGCAGGCAGACAGAGAAACAGCCGGACAGGCAGGCAGGCATTCTTAACACCATTTATTGTACAGATTGGGGAGCAGGTAATAGAAATAAGAGCGAGAGAGGATGGCTGTACCAGTTAAGTATAAGTGTCCAAAATGTAAAGGGGAAACCGATCGAGAAGGACGAAAATGTATTGCTTGCACATTGCACGAACATATGAAAGAAAACAGTGGTGGTAAACATTATTCTCAATCATATTTCAGACAATTCTAGCGAATAACTGAACTCAGCTTCGTGGATGCTATCGTCATGAATTTGATTCTTATATATACATCTAACAATTCTGATATCTATTATTTGATAAGAAACTGTTGACGTGTGAACTAGTTGGAATGTGTCAGTCTGTCTAGCTGTCCAACTGGTTGTTTACCTGTCTAGCTGTCTAGCTGTCATGCTGTCTACCTGTCTAGCTGTCTACCTGTCTACATATCTAACTGTCTAGCTGGCTGTCTACCTGTCTGGCTGTCTACCGCTCTTACATACTTGTGACAATAATGAAAACGAATGTAGCAACAGCACTTATTAAAACTAAAAATATTATAAAACAGAAAGTTCGAGCTCTTAAGGAGGCTAAGTTGCGGGCAACAACAGCTCCTCGGTAAATTTTTTAAACCTGTTACCGAACAAATACAAAGTGTTGCAAAAAGAAATCAATTTGGTGGGCAGTAACCCCAAGGGCAAAGTGTCAGTATACATACAGTTTACTATTCTTTTGTCATCATGTGGGTCTAAAGCCTTTTTTCTTTGTTTTAAAGAAAATACGTTGTGAGTTTTTGATCTAATTGTTACTGATCGCAAAATACTGTTTCGTTATTAAACAGGCAGTCTTTGTAATCGTCAAATGTAATTCTATTCAAAGCAGCTCTGGTATTACCTTTAGCTTTCTTTGAAATTTTAAATTCTCCATCCTCAGCATCCTCTAATGTTTTGAAAGCATACAATTTTGCACGTACACCAACAAATTCGGTAATTATTTTACCACTTATTTCTTCTTTCATTAGACCTATTACTTTTTTATTAACTTGTGGAAGGTTATATGGATTTTTCGGGGGATAATCGCTTGTATCAAATTTAGTGAATATCTTCTCGTATAGAATCGTATATATTTGGAAGGGTAAAGTGATATATGAGACTATCAGTGCTTGTGTACAGCAGTTTTCCTTGATTACCCATCTTCTGTTTAATATAATTATAATGAAAATCGTATATTAAAATTTTTTCAATATTTAAGATTGAAAATCCAACGTATATTCGGCTTATTAAAAACTATTTCCAACCGATTTAATTCTATAAGTACCAAGTCTTTATCTAAAATAGTACAGCTGTGAAAATTCGGTTTTGATATGTATGCACTGGTTCCGTACCTACCTTCCCATTTAGAAATAAATTTTATTATTTTGTATTCTCTAACATTTTCCATAGTTTTTCCAAATACAGCATTATTCATAAGTTTATAAAAATCTTTTCCAAAATTATTTTTGACAGCTTGCCTTAATTTTTGTATTTAAATATATGTACGGTTTAAGCCAAGCTGATTGCTTAAATTTTAATATTCTATGGATTTTTTACAATTTTCAGCCCTAAACTTACAGCTTGCTGCAGATTGCGGTAATGTATTACGTAGTTTTCTTTTTTAAATAATGTGGTTGTCATATTTTTATTGTTTGGATGTTGGTGGTGTATAATGGTCAGGACATAGAGGCAAATCTTTATGAAGTTCAAATAAATGTTGAGGATATTCTAATCGACTTCATAAATATAGCCTGTTTCAGAATTTTCCTGAGTATTTAAATGATCAATATTAGAAATGTCTAAGTCATTTACCCATTCAAACCCCTCCATACGGTAGATATTCAGACATCCCGGCTCCGTACATGTTACTAATATCTAAATACAGGATATATGATTCAAGATCGTCTTCTACATATTTTTCACCCATATATCGATTATTAGCTTTAGCGTATCGATTCGAACACCTGTGCTAACCCTCCTCTAATACCCCTCTCTATGAACAAGAGTTGATCTACATCTGTCAGCAGCTCAAGTTTAACTTTAGTAGTTTTCAACATTGCTTGAAATGCCAATCCTGGTGCCGTGTAAAAATGTAGAGCATCTAATCCATACGTTTCCATACAATTTTCTCTGAAATTTTCAAACACATCAGCTAAGAGTAGAACATCAACAGTAAGATACATATCCGCATACTGGCCTAGAGTTTGCATATTAAATGTGTTCCAAACACGCAGTGCATGTTCATAATTTTTATCTGAAATAGCTGTTCCATGCAGCTGACTAAAAAATTGGGTTTTGTCAGGAAGACTTTTATCATTCAACTTTTCAAAATTGTCCAGGTAGTCGTATGGAAAAATACCCTTACGTAGTAATAATTCAAATTCTTCTTCGCTCTTGCAAAATTTGCGTGTAATAGTTTTTAAATTGTTTGGTAAATTTAATGACAATTGTTCTAAACTTGCTAGCCATAAATCGAAACGAGTCTAAAAATCTAAAATCAATATTTGTACGATTCACATGTTTTGTAAATGATATAAATTTTTTCTTATTTATAGGCAACAACTTAATATCTCCCATAATCAGTTTTTCCAATGGTTTTATAATAAAATGTGCATCATAACTGCTGATATTATGAAAGAGAACGGGAATATAATGTGCATCTTTATAGTTAAGATTACAGTGTTGATGAGCACTACCTCTATACTCACCTGTCTGATGATTGTGGTCACGTACACGCACGTCTTTATCGGCGAAAGGCTGTTTACAAATGTAACAGCATACCGATTTTTGAAACGATTCGTTTTCCTGCTGGCTTAACATTCATAGGCTGTATATTTAGTAATATATTATTTACTTGATACGCTATAGATTTGTAATTCTTTTACAAACCATTCCATACAGTTGGCACCACGATATATATTAAATCGAGATAAACTATCGTCATATGAAATATGCAATATTAAATGGAACTTGTTTTTTTCTTATGCATCTGATTTCTAAGCAATCTAGATAAGTTTTTTATCCAACAGAAATGGAACTGGCCCCTCGTCGTTAGATATCATTAATAAATGTATAGCATCTTTATTAATTTGAGTATTTTTGCTGATATATATGGGTAGTACTGCATTTTTACCAAATTTGTTTTTTCTTTCTAGCGTATATATACATTTATACGGTAAATCATTCATTGTTTCAAATTTTGATATATCTTTTAATTTCATTGGAAATTCTAGTCCCGAGTACTTTAAAACTTTACTGAAATGTGGATATGAAGATATTCTATGAGAATGCCCACTTGCAGGGTGTAATGCTGACACTACCGACCACAAAAATCAATATTCATAATTATTTTTTAGGGGTAATGACAGCCTTTTTATTTTAATATCTTGAGGTAACTCAATATATCTACCTACTGTTAATGGCGTGTAATGATTTAAATTTACTTTTAAATGTAATATCTCAAGCTAACTCCAACCTGAATCACGTTCTTGAAAATCTTCTAATTTCGTCAACAGCTTATTCTCAACATTAATCTCATACCACTGTCTTAAATTAGTACCAGAATCAATTTTTTCATTTTTAGTAGCAAACGTTTCTAAATATATCTCACCACTACTAGGTTTTATAAAATATGCACTAAATATTACATTAGCTTTAAGCATTAAGTTATCTTTTATAATTTGTTTTACTTTTATTGAGAAACTTCTGTATGCTTCTTCAAGGAATTCTTGCAGGTTTTTTGTAGCCTAAATTTACAAATCATACCTGTTCTTATTCTACTATTGAAACACGATTCTACATCCTTCCCATACTAGCTTGTTCTTTTGCTGCTGCTGACCACTCCCTTCTTTAATAATTGCCATTGACCCTTTAATTAACTTAAATTTGCCTCTAGCCTAAATGGGGTTTTCATTTCTAAAACTATGCTTACGGATAAATCGACTTACAATTAAAATGGTTTTATTTACATGTTTAAGCAATGTCTGATCCTCATCACTATATTTTACAATCCCTATCGCGTCTTGATTGTTTTTATTGAATTCGAACTTAATTCGGTAACACTGTCTGTCGCAGACATCGTTCGCGTGCGTATAGTTGTAATACTAACTCTTGCAACAGCCGAGCCGGTCCTATTTATTCATCGTCGCAGCTGATAATGGAGGTCATTAACTGCGTCAGCAAAAAATTCCAAACAAAGGCTCCATTCAATTTAGCAGTTGTGCAGATTTTTCTCGAACAATGGGTTCCATTGTTCAATTTTTACCAGCTTTGCACATTTTAATCTCTAGACAATAACATCCTGTTTATCTGATAATGGAGGTCGAGCAAAAATTCCTCCAGACAACAATAGCTTCATTGTCCAATGTCGTGCAGATGGATGTCATTGTTCAATTTACTGATAATAACATCATGCATCTGCAAGACTGGGGCATGTCTACATTCTCAGACGATGACTCACATCCTGTTCAGCCTGAGAAATATTTTTTGATAAACGTAGGGCAAAATTCATCGTAAGAATCTTGTAAAAATTTCTAAATTAGACATTTAGCCTCAAATTTCTTCGTGGGAACCGGAAGTGGCCAAGGCCAATGACCCCGCCTCACGACTAGGTCAATGACCCCGCCCCACCGGCTAGGCTCGTAACCTTGACCTCGGCCTAGGCCCGTGACCTAGAAAAAGTTCAAGATCAAATGTGGCCCAGAATCCCCTAACTACACTACTCCAAAATTATGCGACAATATGGCGTCTTATTCGTGTGGTTGGAGAAAAAATAGTTTATATTAACAATTCGTCAACCACTAATAACATTTGGGCTACTCTATCTGAGTCAAACGGATCGTCTTCCGATATTTTTCCGTCATTATTTTGTGGAAGATTTCTTGTCGAACAGAATCCATACTCCCCATGTCTTTTGTACTATACGAGGTGTGGCAATTTAAAAACCGGACTACGCTCTCTGGACGTAAGTAAACTGTCGTAGCGGAAAATCGGCCGGTAAGGTAGTTTTCTTTGCGAAAATGGTCCCCAAAAAACCCTCACGCACGAGCAAAAAGACAACCGCAAAGACATTTGCTCTGATATCTTAGAACGCATTCAAGACCAACCAAATATGCTGGAAAACGTCATCACGTGTGACGAGACATGGATTTTCCAGTATGATCCCGAAACAAAGAGACAATCAATGCATTGGAAGACTCCTACTTCGCCGAGGATGAAAAAAGCGAGAATGAGCAAGTCGAAGTTGAAGGGTGATGTTGATCGTTTTCTTCGACAGTCAAGGGCAATGATCATGGTCGAATGGGTACCTCAAGGCCAGACAGTCAATCAGCACTACTACATCGAGGTCCTGACGAAACTGAGAGAACGAGTAAGGAAGAAACTGCCAGATTTGTGGAACAATGACTCGTGGATTCTGCATCAGGATAACGCGCCAGCCCCATAACGCATTTTCCGTCAAGAAGTTTTTGGCCAGTAAACGCATCCCAGTGCTCGAGCACCCACCGTAATCGCCGGATTTATCACCCTGCGACTTTTTTTTGTTCCCAAAAATAAAAAGCGCTTTGAAAGTGGACCCATTTTCAATCCATGGAGGACGTGAAAATAAAAACGGCAGACCTGTTGCGCAGGGTGTCAGCTGATG
>CALNHX010011466.1:0-31927 GCA_940337035.1 Agriotes lineatus
ATTGAGTAAAGCAAAAAAAAACTGTAAGTGACCATCTTCTGCTATTACGGGAAACATAAGTCGAACATATGACTTAGACATGTTGTAGAAGGTGATTATTTCTGTTTTTTTTCGTTACCTGTACATTCATCAAGTGAGTCGTCATGATGCAGTGTCGAAAGAAGCAACACGTTTTTTCCTTTTCGAGGAACGTAAGACACAAGTGTGTGATTTTTTTGAAAACCAAACACGGAAGAGTATTGAGCACGGTTTTTGGTATCCACAAATAATTTTGGTATTTCACTTTTGTTTTTACGGATAGTGCCTACTGCAGTTAGTTGATGATCTTCTAAAAGTATACGAAATAGTGGGTAAGAAGTAAACCAATTATCGACTGTGATATTGCGACAGCAAACTTATAGATCCCATTGCCTTGCAAAACGATCTGTCGAAAAATATTCCGCAAATAAATAATCGATTAACTACTGAAGAAATGTGGAATAACATCAAAGACTCGATAACTTCATCGGCATATAAAACTCAACCCCAACAAGCAGCTAAAAGACAACATTGGATATCCGATGCTACCCTCCAACTAGTAGATAAAAGAAAATTCTTGAAATGCTCAGGCATAACTACACCTGAGAGGCAAAAACAGCTATCTGCTCTGAATAAGCAAATTCAAGCCGGATGTAGAAGAGACAAGAACTACTATATACAGAAAATATGTACTGAGATAGAAGAACACTCCCATCAGAATCAAACAAAAGACCTGTTCTTAAAAATAAAACGCATCACAAGAGAATTCAAACCAAATACCTGGGAAATAAATAACGATAAAGGTGAAACTGTCACAGAAATTGATATGATCCTGAACATATGGAAATCGTATTGTCAAAGTCTTTATGACGATGTAGATCAAGCTACTCCCTATCAACATACCAACTTACAGCTTTCGGAAAAAGAACCAACAATACTACGCGATGAAGTAGAAATGGCCCTAAAAATGCTTAAGAGTGGAAAAGCTTCCGGACCGGATGGAATGTCGTCGGAAATTATAAAAGCATCGGGAGAAATAGGAATTCAGGCCTTACTAACTCTGTGCCGTAAGATATGGGACACTGGTGTATGGCCTAAAGACTGGGCGTGCTCTACCTTCATACCAATCTACAAGAAAGGCTCAAAGAAGAAGTGTGAAAATTACCGATTAATTGCACTTACCTCACACGCTAGTAAAGTTATGCTTCACATCCTGCATAATAGAATTAGAGCCTTCTTGAACTGGCAAGTTCCCGAAGAACAATGTGGATTTGTTAAAGGCAAAGGTACGAGCATACAAATCTTAAACATAAGGCAAATTATTGAGAAGTCGAGAGAATTCAATGTCCCTGTTTATCTATGCTTTGTGGATTACCACAAAGCATTCGACACAGTTAGATGGAAGCTGCTGTGGAAAATTCTAAAAGAAATGGGTCTCCCTCACCACCTTATCTATCTGATCAAAACCTTGTATGAGGCAAACAGTTGTACCGTCAAGATAGACAATAACACATCGGCGTCTTTCCGTACAAAGGCTGGTGTAAGACAAGGATGCATCCTTTCTCCTATCCTGTTCAATATATACGCTGAACACGCTATGCGAATAGCTCTCGAGGACTGGAATGGAGGATTCTCTATAGGAGGGCGTAAAATAAGCAACTTGAGGTACGCCGACGACACCACTCTTGTAGCGTCATCAGAAGAAGAGCTAGCTGAACTGATAGCCAAAGTAGAAAGAGCTAGTGAAGATATAGGACTTAAACTGAATCGCAAGAAAACAAAAATTATGCTTGTTGATCGTGAAAACAACAATATCACAAACACACAACACATACCAGGATGTGAAATTGTTGACGAATTCCTATACCTGGGCTCTCTGCTATCCAATCAGGGAGGATCGAGCGCTGAAATAAGAAGGCGCATTATTTTAGCAAAATCAGCAATGACCCGGCTACAGAAGATCTGGAAAGACCGAAATATTACCATTAGCACAAAGAAAAAGCTTGTACATACGCTAGTATTCTCAATCTTCTCCTACGCTGGTGAAACATGGACGATACTCACAAGCGATAGAAAACGAATAGACGCGTTTGAAATGTGGTGCTGGCGACGCATGCTTCGTATACCTTGGACTGCTCATCGCACAAATGTATCTATTCTAAGGGAGGTAAACATAACACAGCGGCTTTCGTCAAGGATCTATCAACGAGTGTTGTGTTACTTCGGCCACACGATGCGACGAACAAACGCTATGGAGAGACTGATCGTTGAAGGAAATGACCCTGGTAAGCGAAAGCGGGGACGGTCACCAACCAGATGGTTGGATAGTATAACCCATCTAGCCGGCACACCCTTTCATGAAGCAGCCCACCTAGCTCAAAATAGAAATAAGTGGCGCAGAAAAGTTAAAGATATTTCAGATCAGCATTCTTGATAATCACGACGTTTCTGTTATGAAACTATACGACTAAAGAGAGATTGCGTTTACTTTTAGACACTGGAGATATTAACCGAAAAACTACATCTTCGGGTTTAGGTATTACTTTGTTTGAATGGCCCTTCGTGTTGATTGCCGCAATAAATTTCCAAGTTAGATGTATAATAAGTACGTGCATCAACCAACGCAAATTTTTTTATACCATAACGAGCTGGCTTGTTTGGTATATACTGTCTAAATGAGCATCTACCGCGAAATGCTTCTAATTTTTCATCAATGGTAAGATACATACCAGGAGTAAATGCTGACTGAAAGTTTTCTACAATTTTTTCGAAAACTGCTCTGATTGGTGTCAACTTATCAATTTAAATTCTTGCTTGACCTGTAGACAGCTCATCAAACCGAAGACACTGCAGGAGAAATCTAAATAGTTGCAGTGACATTGTTTTTCGAAATACTGGAATTCCTGTATCGTCTTCAGCCCAGAGTTCTTCTAAATTCGTCCTAGAGATGAATGATAAACACCATCTAGATATAGTAATCCAAAAACAGCTCCAATCTCTTCTATATCAGTTTTAGATACTAAATATTGGTGGTCAGCATTGTAACGTAGTTGAATCAACTTTATTTTGCTGTTAGTATGTTTTACAATATCTGTTACTATCACCTCGTCAATAAAAAATCTCCAACAATCTAGAAGTGTTTTCAAGTTTTTGGCTTGTGGTTTTACACCAGGTAAAAGCGTGATAATATTTTCGACTCTAGTACGTACCGTTCGATTTGCACAGGTTTTTGCCCACTTTGTACTATTGTCTCTTGATACATAAGACCTGGCAGATTTATTGTCATGTTCTTCTTCGTCACTCTCTTCCTCCTCTTCATTACCGCTTTGTTCTGTGTCCGTTTCATGAGAACTTTCTTCTTCGTGATCCGAAAAATTTTCGTTTTCAGAGTCCATTATAGGTGGATCAGCAACACTATTTTCGTTGTCAGCCTCATTCCAAAGTCTATTTAAATGTTCTTGTTCCTTTTCGTAACTCCACATTGTTGTAGATAAATAAAAAGCACTCAAATGTAAAATATCATCTGCAATGTAATGACAACAGTAAAGACAAAATGGCGAGTGAAACTGCACGCGAGTAGTGTGGTGGGGTGTGACATACCCGAATGCAGTTTCCTGCTTTATAACTAAAACTGGAATAAAACAACAACAGATTCCTGTAAATGTACGATGAAGTTTGACATATAAGCTATAGCTACAGAAAGACAGGTGGCGATAGAAAATGTTTTAATTTAGAGTCCCTGTATAATATTAGGGACTGTATTTTAATTACTAATTTGACAATTTTAAAAGCCGTGGGGTATGTGATACCCCACCACACTAACGCAGGGTTAAATATTCTAAAGTATGATCAAAAATTAATCTCATCTAGTAGGGCTATGAAAGAACAAATCGCTGTCTTTAAAACTGGCTCCAAGGTATTTTATTTTTAGGTTAGATTTAAGATGAAGTGTCGATTCGACCGGTGCAAGCTTATTTGTTGGACAATTACATTACTTTTACGTGCAAATTCATTTATTTCAATATAATATTGTAATAAGATGGATAAAAAGAATATTTAATAATACAATTTGACAGTTTGAAATAAATATAAGTATGTAAGCCAATTTTAAAGGCATTGGTTTGCACTTCCACAGCCATACTAGATGAGATTAATTTTTGATCATACTATACTTACAGTGCTGCCAAAGTATAAAGTTTATTACGTGTATAGTAGGTACTAGGGTTATTAAAGGTACTAACCAGGAAATAGAGACTGATAGACTTTAAAGTTAAGTTGGTCAAACAACTATTTTCCACTTTGCCCTCCCTTTCCACTTTGGCCGCCGCTCCCCTATGACATATATCCCCTATGTTGTGGAATATACGCCCCACCTTATAATTATTAGCACATTACGATAAAGCACGTGTTTCGAGGTTATGTATTTTACTGATCAGTTTTATCAAAAATAACTAGTAGAAATACGCTAGAAATCATAGATAGGCGAGACTGGGACGGATTTTTTCTGACGGCCACAGCATACACAAATTAATTTGAAATTGCAATTTTTAGATGGATGCATAGATATCTTAGGTACGATATACCATAAAATAGGATTTTTTCAATATATACTGTCTATGTAATCGCTGATGACCACCCCCTGGTACATACTGGGACACATCAAATACAAAAACACCCACAATTTTACAAAAAATATTTATTTATACATACCAAAATAAAAAATGAATATAAATTAATATATAGCATATGTCGTCAGATCATAGTGAAAATTTAATTTTTTTGAGGCCCTTTCTGTTCCCCCTGAAACTTATCGGGGTGGTAACTTCATAACATCGTCTGCAGATATCACATCTTGATCTTTATTAGTTGGGAATTCGAAACTCCATTTATGTCCTCTTTTCAAATATGTAACATGGTAGTCGAGGTTATCTATCTTTTCTATTTTTCCAATAAAATATTTTAGACTTTTCTTAGAGCAGTATTTCACTAATATAAAATCTTGAATTTCTTCGGTTTCTTCATCTTCAAGAACTTCTGATCTTTCGCTTTCAGGTTCTTCTATCTCCATATCGCTTTCAGAAGAACGTGTGTCTTCAAAGACCACACGTTTTACTCTCTTAGTTGTAGCTCTTATTTTTTTTCTTTGCCATTTTAATTTCGTGTGCTTTTTCTATCTCTTCCTTATTTGGAGTATCTGTGAGAACCAAGGCTCTTGCTTTCTTCCTTCTTTTCCCAGATGATTTTCTTTCTTGTGCCTTTAAATGAGGACGTACCTGTTCAGGAGAAATAAATGTTTTTTCTGTAGGTAGTGGTGGTGATAAATGTCTGTGTTCGTCATCAGTGTGGGGTACATGCTCATTTTCTTGTTGAAAAGACGATTCAAAATTTTTTGAAGATGGCTTCAACTCTGCAGAAGTTGAAGGCTTGTATTTTCTATTAGTTACATATGATGAAAGATACTCTGATTCATCCACGATGTTTGAATTGAAAGGAAAAAATTTCAGATTTTTCAAACACTTTCATGATGTTTGAAGGAGTAAGCGCAAGCGGTAAAGATTTGCCAACAATATGTTGCAATATCATAGATGGTTACTGGGACTCCAGGGTTGCTAAGCAGCTATTCATCCATAGATTTGTTGTAATAATTTTTGAATGGTCCGTAGCAGCAGATGTCTAGGGGTTGCAGCCTATGGCTGCAATGAGGAGGGAGTGTCAACACGATTATATGGTTTTCCTTGCAGAGTCTAAAAACTTCAATGTTGTAATGGCTTTCATGATTATCCAATACGAGGAGGATTTTGTTTTCATCACTATGGTTAACGTGCTTCAAAAAATGTTTAATATATTCAACAAAATTGCGACCTGTCATCCAGCCACTGGTATTCGCTGCCCCTGCAGATCCAGGAGGAGCCCCTGTTATCATACGAGGCTTAAAATTTTTTTGTGGAAAAACGAAAAAAGGTGGGATATAATTATGTTCAATTGGCACAAATGGTACCACACATTGTTACAAGCGTATCTCGCTCACCGCTAGTTATCTTACCAACCTGCTTTTGCTTAACAGATGCTAAAATTTTAGGGGGTTTGTGAACAGCGATCACTGCGGTTTCATGGCAATTGTATATTTGGTGTGGATGGAATTTATATTTTTCTAAAACTGTTCGTACATTATCAAAAAAAATTTAAACGTTCCCTTTATTAAAACTGTGGCCCGACTTAGGCTTGTAGGTTCTGGACGACGTAAAGTCAAATCTGTGTGTCTTCCCCTGAATGCACATATCCAATCATTACCTGCAGATTGATTTCTTTCCCATGACGGTGGAACACTTTTGCCATTGGCTTTGGCGTATTTGAATGCAAGTTTTTGGGTGTCTTTTATGGTGAGGCGATAACACATTCTAGAAGCTTCAAGTAAATATTCTATGAGGTGGTTTTCCTCACATCTGGAAAAAATACACTTAAATCCGTGTTTTCGTGCCAAATCAAATGTTTCTTTTTCAAGGGTCCTTTGGTATTTTATTACTTTGCGTTGCAGAGAAGACCTTGAAATATTAAGCTGCTGTGCTGTTTTACGTATGGATAGCTGTCTAGATACAATCTTAATTACCGCTTTCCTCATATCTTCTGCTTTTTCCGAGTGCAAAGCCCAACTGTTCCGGAACTGGCTACCCAGCTGTTTTCCGGGAATGCGCGGCATGGTCAACAATATGTCTGCTAAAAACATTTTTTATTAAATACTTAATTAAACTGTACCTATTTTTATTTTAATACAAAATGTACGGCTTATAGAACAAACATTTTGGTATATTGATAAAGTGGTACATAGAGGGACACTACAATAAATTACTTTAACCTGTGTATTTTCATTGTTTTTATTATTTTCTTTGGATTAAATGTGATTTAAATGTAATAAAAACCAATAATAATTCATATTAGCTCAAATTGTGGTGTCCCACTATGTACCGGCAAAATTGTCCCACAATGCACCTAGCACTAATCATTATTTTATAATTAATTGTTTTTCAAATTTACCGCCAAAGTCGGGTGCAAAACCACCTCAGTACTGTTTATGGTAATCATGTTTGAGGTTATATGCGAAATATCAGACTTTTATATCAACCAATGACGAAATTATTGACACCCATACACAAGTGAAGAAAAAAAGATTAGGGCTATTGTTGAAACACAAGTGCAATATACGAGGGGGGCCCAAAAAAGGCGGAAATTTCGGCATAACTTCTTTATTTCTTAATATTTTTACACCAAATGTTGATCACCTTCAAAGTATTCTCCCTTGACTACAACGCACCTCTGCAAACGATCCTTCCATTGTTCAAAACATTTTTTAAATTCACTTATCGGGATGTTCTTTAGGCCTTCCAACGATTTTTGTTTTTCCTCCTCCACAGTGGCAAAACGCTTTCCTTTCATGTCTTTTTTGAGTCTGGGGAACAAAAAGAAATCACAGGGGGCCAGATCCGGTGAGTAGGGGGGAGGGGGCAATTGGTGTCATGCCGTTTTTGGTCGAAAACTGCTTTACGGAGAGAGCGGTGTGGGCCGGCGCGTGGTCATGATGAAAGAACCAGTCGCTTGTGCGCCAAAGATCTGCCCTTTTCTTCCGGATACTCTCCCTCTATCTTTTCAAAACCTCTAAGTAGAACTTCTGGTTAACAGTATGACCCTGGGGAACTAACTCCGCGTGCACAACACCTCTGCAATCGAAGAAACAAATGAGCATTGTCTTGATGTTTGACTTCACTTGGCGAGCTTTTATGGGAAGAAGAGAGCAAGGTGTCTTCCACTGGCTTGATTGCTGCTTTGTTTCGGGGTCGTATCCATAACACCACGATTCACCACCAGTGATCACCTTGGAAAAAAAATGTGGGTCCTCTTTGAGCTGATTTTGATGCTCAAAACATGCCTGAAGTCGCCTGTGAGAAGGCGAGGGACAAATTTGGCTGCAACTCTTCTCATGTGCAAATCTTCGGATAAAATCCTCTGAATTGAACTACATGATATTCCAGACATCTCACAGAGTTGATCAATGGTTCGGCGATGGTCTTCACGAACGAGAGCATTGATTTTGTCGACGTTTTCGTCATTTCTTGACGTTGAGGGACGTCCTGAACGGGGTTGGTCTTCAATTGACATTTCTCCATTTTTAAAACTTGAAAACCACTCGTAGACTCTGGTTTTACTTAGGGCAGCAATCCCCATAAGCAGTCTTAAGCATTACAATAGTTTCCGCGGCCGATTTCCCTAACAGGAAACAAAATTTCACAGCCGCGCGTCGCTCTCGACAATCGGCCATCACGTTTTCGGCGAAATGGAAAAAGTTGTTTCACTAAAAAATTCCCACGGACGAACCGATGCACTCACAGCGACAGAACTTCGCACACTGACTCAGGAGACGTGTCTCTAACGGGCACCTGGTCGAACAATGAGTTTCCCCACTCTCCCTCCTCGCTGCAGCCCAATTCCTGTTACTTTTAGGTCCCCCCTCATATAAAAAAGTTATAAACGTACCTACATTAAATACGGATGTAGCAAATGGCACTAACACTCCCACAAGGCTTAAATACGGAATGACGTTCCTTAAAAATTACACAGATGGCGGAAAAATCCAATGACCCACTATGTACCAGTTACTCCTCCCTACCTTAAGATAACATTTAAAAATTTAAGAATTATATGCAAGAAAAGTGCACTACCTTTAGTTATTATTTTAACGCACGACTGCCTACAAGCTGCCACAACTCAACTTAAATTAGCTGGGGCGTATATACCACATGAAACGCTAACGTCGAAATTCAAATATCTGAATACTACACACACTTATGCATTCGGTCATATATTCCGCAGGGGCGTATATACCCACATTTACCGTAGTAATTTCTAAGGTTCATATTGTAATAATTGTTGACTTGTATCAAACTGACGTTAACTTGTTAACCCTGATTTAGAAAAAAATTACAAGATATATCAGTGGCGTACTAAATACTTTTAAATTTAAGTAATTATGCTAAACAATATAGTTCTTGCACAATAGAGTAACAACAACGGTTGCGATGCTTAAATAGTAGTTTATTTGAAATCGGCACTGAAATGCTCCGAAATCGCCATGAGGCGTATTGCCGAGACCCATAGGGTACAAATTACTATTGTATACCAACGCACTGAAGTTTAACTTTTATCACGAATGTGGACTTAGTTGTCGAGGCCCGTAGGGTAAATAAGCCCTCTCCGATTTCAATGCATATTTTATAAAGAAGTTTTACTCCAGGGTAACTTGGCTACAACTTGCTCATGTAAGGTTCGGCAGGGCTGAGGTTTTTACTATCAACTATAAGGTCAAAAGTACAATAGTGCACACCTAACATTTGCAGCATAAGAACATTGAATGAAAGAGGTGTAAACTCTGAAACTCTCGCTGGCGAAAAATTGTGATTGTTCTTGAACTGTTGCTGCTTGTAAAGCCCGTTTATAATCGATACCTATCTATAGTGGATGCAAAATTTGAATTGCGGTAATTGGTTAATCTTTTACCATGTTAAGTATACTCCTACATTTGCCAAGCAGCTCCATGTTTTGAGTTCGTGGCATAGGCAAACCTCATAGCATTTTGGTTATTGGGAATCGGTGGGCTGTTGTGACTTCCTTGCCTTGACAAATCTCAGTTTTCTGTGGTAAACTTTGCGTTCAGTGTTATTAATTTGCAGTTATGTGCCTTGCTACCCTCCACCCAAAAATCCAAACTACGAACAATACATTATACTTCAGTTTTAGTGTAATTGCTGTATGATATGTGAGACTTCCATTTTGAGTTTCATTGATACACTAGCTGAAATCCGCGGCATATGCCGCATTTAAAATGCAGGACGAATTTAATAACTTTTGTTGCACTAAAGAAAGTTTTAAAAAGCAGAATTTGCTTGCTTATTAGTATCATTTGTCGAGTTTGCGGCATTCCTCGATGGATATGCTCATATCTAACTCGGAACCTAAAATACCAACATTTTTAGGCAGCATCATTCTTACGTAGAACAAGATTGAAATGAAAAGACACCAGCATCATAGCTGCGCTAAATTTGATTTTGTGCCGGACGGGTCCATTACGTAGTAAAGGGTAACCCTTCTCTTTGACAGTAGCTTCGCTAAATATATTTCTCGGTATTTATAAAGTTTTCTACCTGCATCGCAAAATGCGGACAAACATTGGCTGTTTACTGTTTTTCTCAGTTTTGTTTCTGAGCTTTGTTCGATTAAGCGTGGCGCGTGTATTTTATTCTGAAGTTTTGTAAATTTCCTGAATTGCGATGTTGTGACCTCTTTTCAAAAACAAATAAACGCTGCCAATGACTGAAAGGTTAATGATAGCCGTCGGCGCATAGACATATGACGAATGTTTAGATAGTATATGCCATAAAGAAAGTTAAAATATCAACGATTTGTAGCCATTATGATTACTATTTCTGCCATTTAACAGCAAACTGGGATCGCTCGTTAAATCAACACCGTACACAGAAAGCAGATACTGTTACCAAATTTTATTGCGTATATTGGTAAATGTTATAACCCTACAACTCAATTTATACTTCCTATAATGTTATATTTGTCTAAACCGATATAAAAAAATCAAATATTATTACACTACTTTATTTTCAATATACAGATTGATAGTAAATCCAGTGATTGAGTCACCGCCCTGGCCGAAGTGGTTTAGAATTTTGTCTTGCCATCTTGCTTTCGGTCGTACTCGTCGTCTCTATTGAATAAGATAGTAATTGATAACAAGTACAACAAATTGCTACAAATGTTAACATAAGTTATTACTTCTAAAGAAAAAATGCTCATTGTATTTACAGTAGTTTCTGATGATATTGTTTGTATTCGTAGAATAACACTTCAAAGGCGGCTAAATATTGCAGGCATAATAATTCTGATTTACAGTAATGCTTAGTTACGAAAATACTTATTTCTTGTTGTTCTGATACCGGTCAGGAAAAAACTGTATATACACGGCAGGAGAGAACGCCATTTTTTCTTCTGTGTATTTGTAGTCCTCGGGCTTCACCCTTGGGTTTCAAACTCGGACTTTAGGAAAACTTGTGCCCTTCTCTTCCTTGTTGAAACCTACTATCCATTAATGTTGCCATTGGTGACGGTAAAAAAGTAAAATTTTTAATACGTTTTATACCTAAGAATTCCACAATACCACATCTCGCCTGAAAATTACATCACATCTTCATAAAATATATCGAGTTAAAACGATTAGAATACACTATTTAAGATTTTTCTAATTTCTATAGGGTGATGGTTAGCATCTTTGGCTACAGAACTAAATTTATGAGTTCAGATCGATGTTTCTATAATGAAGAAATGGACACTCTCTGAAATGAAAGAATCTAAATATTCTGTTTTGTGTTGAAATTCAATCCAGTGTATTCTTACAGCATTACTCTTTCTCGACAGCTTATACAGTTTATATATATAGGTATGTATATAATCGAGTAGAATCATCAGCACGACTAATGCTTCGCAAATTAATGAAAAGCAGTCATTATTGTTCTATATTACTGTAAAATGAAAATTGTTTTGAGAATGCTTGTCCAGCTGTTTGGTATTTCCATTCATCTTATAAAAAAATTGAAATTGTTTTAGAGGATGCATATTTAAACTCAATCCAATCTATTAAATTCTGAAAGATGGAAGGGTTATGTAAAAAAATCGAAATTGTTTTAGATGATGCATATTTAAACTCAATCCAATCTATTAAATTGTGAATAGATGGAAGGGTTATGTAAAAAAATCGAAATTGTTTTAGAGGATGTAAATTTAAACTCAATCCAATCTATTAAATTGGGAATAGATGGAAGAGTTATGTAAAAAATCGAAATTGTTTTAGAGGATGCATATTTAACCTCAATCCAATCTATTAAATTGTGAAAAGATGGAAGAGTTATGTAAAAAATCGAAATTGTTTTAGAGGATGCATATTTAAACTCAATCCAATCTATTAAATTGTGAATAGATAGAAGGGTTATGTAAAAAAATCGAAATTGTTTTAGAGGATGCATATTTAAACTCAATCCAATCTATTAAATTGTGAATAGATGAAAGCGTTATGTAAAAAAATCGAAATTGTTATAGAGGATGCATATTTAACCTCAATCCAATCTATTAAATTGTGAAAAGATGGAAGAGTTATGTAAAAAAATCGAAATTGTTTTAGAGGATGCATATTTAAACTCAATCCAATCTATTAAATTGTGAATAGATGGAAGGGCTATGTAAAAAATTCGAAATTGTTTTAGAGGATGCATATTTAACCTCAATCCAATCTATTAAATTGTGAAAAGATGGAGGAGTTATGTAAAAAAATCGAAATTGTTTTAGAGGATGCATATTTAAACTGAATCCAATCTATTAAATTGTGAATAGATGGAAGGGTTATGTAAAAAAATCGAAATTGTTTTAGAGGATGCATATTTAAACTCAATCCAATCTATTAAATTGTGAAAAGATGGAAGAGTTATGTAAAAAAATCGAAATTGTTTTAGAGGTTGCATATTTAACCTCAGTCCAATCTATTAAATTGTGAAAAGATGGAGAGTTATGTAAAAAAATCGAAATTGTTTTAGAGGATGCATATTTAAACTCAATCCAATCTATTAAATTGTGAATAGATGGAAGGGTTATGTAAAAAAATCGAAATTTTTTTAGAGGATGCATATTTAAACCCAATCCAATCTATTAAATTGTGAATAGATGCAAGAGTTATGTAAAAAAATCGAAATTGTTTTAGTAGAGGATGCATATTTAACCTCAATCCAATCTATTAAATTGTGAAAAGATGGAAGAGTTATGTAAAAAAATCGAAATTGTTTTAGAGGATACATATTTAAACTCAATCCAATCTATTAAATTGTGAATAGATGGAAGGGTTATGTAAAAAAATCGAAATTGTTTTAGAGGATGCACATTTAACCTCAATCCAATCTATTAAATTGTGAGTAGATGGAAGAGTTATGTAAAAAAATCGAAATTGTTTTAGAGGATGCATATTTAAACTCAATCCAATCTATTAAATTGTGAATAGATGGAAGGGCTATGTAAAAAAATCGAAATTGTTTTAGAAGATGCATATTTAAACTCAATCCAATCTATTAAATTGTGGAAAGATGGAAGAGTTATGTAAAAAAATCGAAATTGTTTTAGAGGATGCATATTTAACCTCAATCCAATCTATTAAATTGTGAAAAGATGGAAGAGTTATGTAAAAAAATCGAAATTGTTTTAGAGGATGCATATTTAAACTCAATCCAATCTATTAAATGGTGAATAGATGGAAGGATTATGTAAAAAAATCGAAATTGTTTTTAGAAGATGCATATTTAAACTCAATCCAATCTATTAAATTGTGGAAAGATGTAAGAGTTATGTAAAAAAATCGAAATTGTTTTAGAGGATGCATATTTAAACTCAATCCAATCTATTAAATTGTGAATAGATGGAAGGGTTATGTAAAAAATCGAAATTGTTTTAGAGGATGCATATTTAAACTCAATCCAATCTATTAATTGTGAATAGATGGAAGGGTTATGTAAAAAAATCGAAATTGTTTTAGAGGATGCATATTTAAACTCAATCCAATCTATTAAATTGTGAATAGATGGAAGGGTTATGTAAAAAAATCGAAATTGTTTTAGAGGATGCATATTTAACCTCAATCCAATCTATTAAATTGTGAAAAGATGGAAGAGTTATGTAAAAAAATCGAAATTGTTTTAGAGGATGCATATTTAAACTCAATCCAATCTATTAAATTGGGAATAGATGGAAGAGTTATGTAAAAATCGAAATTGTTTTAGAGGATGCATATTTAACCTCAATCCAATCTATTAAATTGTGAAAAGATGGAAGAGGTTATGTAAAAAAATCGAAATTGTTTTAGAGGATGCATATTTAAACTCAATCCAATCTATTAAATTGTGAATAGATAGAAGGGTTATGTAAAAAAATCGAATTGTTTTAGAGGATGCATATTTAAACTCAATCCAATCTATTAAATTGTGAATAGATGAAAGCGTTATGTAAAAAAATCGAAATTGTTATAGAGGATGCATATTTAACCTCAATCCAATCTATTAAATTGTGAAAAGATGGAAGAGTTATGTAAAAAAATCGAAATTGTTTTAGAGGATGCATATTTAAACTCAATCCAATCTATTAAATTGTGAATAGATGGAAGGGCTATGTAAAAAATTCGAAATTGTTTTAGAGGATGCATATTTAACCTCAATCCAATCTATTAAATTGTGAAAAGATGGAGGAGTTATGTAAAAAAATCGAAATTGTTTTAGAGGATGCATATTTAAACTGAATCCAATCTATTAAATTGTGAATAGATGGAAGGGTTATGTAAAAAAATCGAAATTGTTTTAGAGGATGCATATTTAAACTCAATCCAATCTATTAAATTGTGAATAGATGGAAGAGTTATGTAAAAAATCGAAATTGTTTTAGAGGATGCATATTTAACCTCAGTCCAATCTATTAAATTGCGAAAAAATGGAGAGTTATGTAAAAAAATCGAAATTGTTTTAGAGGATGCATATTTAAACTCAATCCAATCTATTAAATTGTGAATAGATGGAGAGTTATGTAAAAAATAGAAATTGTTTTAGAGGATGCATATTTAAACTCAATCCAATCTATTAAATTGTGAATAGATGGAAGGGTTATGTAAAAAAATCGAAATTGTTTTAGAGGATGCATATTTAAACTCAATCCAATCTATTAAATTGTGAATAGATGGGGAGTTATGTAAAAAAATCGAAATTGTTTTAGAGGATGCATATTTAAACTCAATCCAATCTATTAAATTGTGAATAGATGAAAGCGTTATGTAAAAAAATCGAAATTGTTTTAGAGGATGCATATTTAACCTCAATCCCATCTATTAAATTCTGAAAAGATGGAAGAGTTATGTAAAAAAATCGAAATTGTTTTAGAGGATGCATATTTAAACTCAATCCAATCTATTAAATTGTGAATAGATGGAAGGGCTATGTAAAAAATTCGAAATTGTTTTAGAGGATGGATATTTAACCTCAATCCAATCTATTAAATTGCGAAAAGATGCAAGAGTTATGTAAAAAAATCGAAATTGTTTTAGATGATGCATATTTAAACTGAATCCAATCTATTAAATTGTGAATAGATGGAAGGGTTATGTAAAAAAATCGAAATTGTTTTAGAGGATGCATATTTAAACTCAATCCAATCTATTAAATTGTGAATAGACGGAAGAGTTATGTAATAAATCGAAATTGTTTTAGAGGATGCATATTTAACCTCAGTCAAATATATTAAATTGTGAAAAAATGGAGAGTTATGTAAAAAAATTGAAATTGTTTTAGAGGATGCATATTTAAACTCAATCCAATCTATTAAATTGTGAATAGATGAAAGCGTTATGTAAAAAAATTGAAATTGTTTTAGAGGATGCATATTTAACCTCAATTCAATCTATTAAATTGTGAAAAGATGGAAGAGTTATGTAAAAAAATCGAAATTGTTTTAGAGGTTGCATATTTAACCTCAGTCCAATCTATTAAATTGTGAAAAGATGGAGAGTTATGTAAAAAAATCGAAATTGTTTTAGAGGATGCATATTTAAACTCAATCCAATCTATTAAATTGTGAATAGATGGAAGGGTTATGTAAAAAAATCGAAATTTTTTTAGAGGATGCATATTTAAACCCAATCCAATCTATTAAATTGTGAATAGATGCAAGAGTTATGTAAAAAAATCGAAATTGTTTTAGTAGAGGATGCATATTTAACCTCAATCCAATCTATTAAATTGTGAAAAGATGGAAGAGTTATGTAAAAAAATCGAAATTGTTTAAAGGATACATATTTAAACTCAATCCAATCTATTAAATTGTGAATAGATGGAAGGGTTATGTAAAAAAATCGAAATTGTTTTAGAGGATGCACATTTAACCTCAATCCAATCTATTAAATTGTGAGTAGATGGAAGAGTTATGTAAAAAAATCGAAATTGTTTTAGAGGATGCATATTTAAACTCAATCCAATCTATTAAATTGTGAATAGATGGAAGGGCTATGTAAAAAAATCGAAATTGTTTTAGAAGATGCATATTTAAACTCAATCCAATCTATTAAATTGTGGAAAGATGGAAGAGTTATGTAAAAAAATCGAAATTGTTTTAGAGGATGCATATTTAACCTCAATCCAATCTATTAAATTGTGAAAAGATGGAAGAGTTATGTAAAAAAATCGAAATTGTTTTAGAGGATGCATATTTAAACTCAATCCAATCTATTAAATGGTGAATAGATGGAAGGATTATGTAAAAAAATCGAAATTGTTTTAGAAGATGCATATTTAAACTCAATCCAATCTATTAAATTGTGGAAAGATGGAAGAGTTATGTAAAAAAATCGAAATTGTTTTAGAGGATGCATATTTAAACTCAATCCAATCTATTAAATTGTGAATAGATGGAAGGGTTATGTAAAAAATCGAAATTGTTTTAGAGGATGCATATTTAAACTCAATCCAATCTATTAAATTGTGAATAGATGGAAGGGTTATGTAAAAAAATCGAAATTGTTTTAGAGGATGCATATTTAAACTCAATCCAATCTATTAAATTGTGAATAGATGGAAGGGTTATGTAAAAAAATCGAAATTGTTTTAGAGGATGCATATTTAACCTCAATCCAATCTATTAAATTGTGAAAAGATGGAAGAGTTATGTAAAAAAATCGAAATTGTTTTAGAGGATGCATATTTAAACTCAATCCAATCTATTAAATTGTGAATAGATGGAAGGGTTATGTAAAAAAATCGAAATTGTTTTAGAGGATGCATATTTAAACTCAATCCAATCTATTAAATTGTGAATGGATGGAAGAGTTATGTAAAATAAATCGAAATTGTTTTAGAGGATGCATATTTAAATCCAATCCAATCTATTAAATTGTGAAAAGATGGAAGAGTTATGTAAAAAAATCAAAATAGCCAGAGACGCTAATCATCATGACATAGAGCCTTCCTTGATAACTATGCAAATCTGTCTTCAATAAAAATGAGAAAAATATGAAATAGTGTATTTCAGTCTTCTTCTTCCACTTAATATAGGTCAGTGGCGTGTTTTAACTACAAAGTGGTTCTATGAGCCCTCTTTGCTCTTAGGCCGGGTAGGTGGCTAACCTTGCCCGTCGAAATTGAGGAAGAGTTCCCTTATTAGGGGTTAACGACTACCACAGATGTTAGCGTGGTAGCCGGGGAGCGTAGGATTTTTAAAATCCGTCTATAGTATCCGCCAGGAATCGAACCCGGGCCGGCCAGCTGAGAGGCGAGCATTTGCTCGCTGTGCCATCCGCTCCTGATTAGTGTCTGCTTCCTCTTATTGTAGGCCAGTGGCCTATTTTAACCACAAAGTGGTTCTATGAGCTCTCTTTGCCCTTAGGCCGGGTAGGTGGCTAGCCTTGCCCGTCGAAAATGAGGAACAGTTCCCTTCCTTTAGGGGTTAACGACTACCACAGGTGTTAGTGTGGTAGCCGTTCAGTCGTTCTAATTAATATATTTTATGACAATATGATGCAATTTTGAGACAAAATAGTGCTCCCACTTGAAATTTTTAGGTGAAATCAATATGATTTTGACCAGTTATGAAAAGTATCAAAATGTCACCAATGGTAATGTGAAAAAATAATACATTATAAGGAAGAGAAAAGCATAATTTTTCCCAAGATGTGAGTTTGCAGCTCAAGGGCGAAACGGAGCACTACAAATATACAGAGGGAAGAGTGGTGTTCTGCCCTGCCGTGTATATACAATTTTTTCAACGGCCAGGATCAAAATCGTAAGAAACATATTTTTCTAACTAAAACATTACTGTAAATCAAAATTATGCTGTAATATTTAGCAGTCTTTGAACTGTGTTATTTTACGAATACCATGACCACAGACATTTTAATTTTGTTTCATATTGTCAGTTGAGAGAAAATGTGTTCTTTCTGTGACAATTCTTGTAACCTAAAATATGATTCTCCTCACAGTTGTGGAATGAGAGTTTTACACGAGTAATGTCATCAGAAAATATTATAAATACTACGACTGCATCAGTAGTAACGTAAAATGAATAACTTTCCTTGGTGATTCCATGTAACCAGATATGACTATTAAACAAAATGGAGTTCCGTTTGAAGCTGTGTGCCTAGTTTTAAAAACACAAGTAATAGGCATAATAAGCAATTGTTTTCTGTGATAATATCGCTTCTAAAAGTTAAGGGAAGTTTGTTTACAAAAACCCGAAAATAGAAATGCACGAATGCAACCATGGTACTTTTTATCGTGTAAACACGACCTGTAGTGTTCTGTATTATTATTATATAGGTATGATGATACAAGATCAGTAGCGTATTAAGCCTTTCAGTCCCACATTTTTTTAAAGCAAGGAAAAATTCTGATATTTATCACATTTCTTTTTTAAATTTTTTTAAATTTTTTATTAGAATGTCGTAACTTTCTCCAGTTTTGACATTTGATCTGTACACTGTAGTGCACACTGGGACTTAATGGTATTATCACTGCATGTTCAAGAGCTGCTTGGAACATACAGTTTTTTGCTTATTTTATGTAATAGACAAAGCAAGGAATAACATGCACTTGAACATATAGAAATATGCGCATATATATGCATTAAAAACGGTCAAAATATGCATAATATTTTATTAAAATACAGTGGTTCCTCGAATTATGTATTTAAAACAACAGTTTTCACCAGCGGCATACTTTATTTTAAGACACATACACAAAATATAACTACAAACTAATTAGTTACATATAATACTAGAAATTCGTAACTCCAACATCATATAAAATAAACTAATCTTACTTAATCCTAGGACCTTTCTACCCTTGCGGGTGTAAGGTAAAAAAACTAATCTTAACTTATTCTTAATTATTTATTTGAACTTGGAAGGCAGTTTTCTAATTTTATTCTTTATTTTTTATCGAACTATAACACTCGATAATTAAATGTTTTTCTAAAATTAACTAGAAGAAAATACTTTTTTTGCGATAGGGGGAAACCTTCATGGGCAGCGGCAAACTAGTGTCAAGTTCTAGCTGCCAGTAGGGCCCAATTCTTACTGGCTAAAAACCCCCTACCTCTTCTTACAACGCCTCGGTACCGCTATTCGTATTTCATCAAGACGTTGGGTGTCTATTATTCATATTCGTATGCCTTCATTCTCTCTCTTTCTTCTGCTTCCTTCCTACTTATTACCTCTTTGATATATTTTTGTACCTCCTGCCATTGCTTTTTGTTGGTGGTCAGTATTGTGGTCAAATTAGCTGTGCTCGGTTATTCGTCTAACCTAATCTTCGCTTCTATTCTTCTCCTTTCCCACCTTCCACAATCAAATAGTGTGTGCTCCACAGTGTTGCTTCTGCCGCAGTATACACACTCTCTACTGTTCGTTTTTCCTATTATTTTTGTATAGGTTTGAAAAGATCCATGTCTCGTCAATGCTTGTCTTAGGTAGTAGTCCGGTTGTTTGTGTGTGCACTTTACCCAGTTTCCTAGATTTGGTTTTAGTTCCTTGGTCCATTGTGCCACTTCTGTCGTTTGCTCCCACTCAGCCTGCTATACTCTTAATGTTCTTGCTCTCTCTTCCCTTTTTGCTTCTGTCGTTTGGTCGTCATTTTGTTGGTGAAGCCTCTTCTGCTCGTCCACCATTAGATCGATAGGTGTAAGGCTTTTCCCAAGACTGTCCTATAGCCGCTGACTATTCGTAATAAAATTTTTCGTTGCAGCATTATCATCATTTCTTTATACCGTCCAACCTTCATCGCCTCCTGCCATACGGGTGCCTCGTATAATGATCGATTGATGTAGTTCCTCAACTATCCCCTGCCACGATATAGAATTTAAGGTGTTTTTTACATCTAACAATATAAGCACTCCCCATCTCTTGTTTACAAAATACGGTTCTGAAAACTTCTTTTATTGCCTGCAATGTACTTCTTCCTTTCCGGAAGCCATATTAGTATTCCGA
The DNA here is from genome assembly GCA_940337035.1 of Agriotes lineatus. Lineage (NCBI taxonomy): Eukaryota > Metazoa > Arthropoda > Insecta > Coleoptera > Elateridae > Agriotes > Agriotes lineatus. The sequence goes on from CALNHX010011466.1 coordinate 20,123, forward strand.
TAGACCTCCTCCTATTTCGTCCATTGCTTTTTCAGCCTTTCCTGTATTAGGCTCTCCTATAGTTTACTCATTGTGTTCAATAAGCAAAGTGGTCTGTATTTTTGTTCTTCTATTGGCCCGCCCTTTGGTACTAGTAGCAGTTGTGGGAATGTTCGTATCTCTAGTACTGCCGTGTTAAACCCAAGTGTCGTAAGTGACACATAATGCGTTTTGAGATATTAACAAGTCACACCCCATAAAACCTCAAAAGTAAGAGTTTTTAGCGCTTCGGGGCTTTGTAAACAATTACCACCGTTCCTTCCTTGGGTGTTTACTTTAGGCTTAGAAACAATAATATCACTCAAAATTAAATTTTGTTCGTAGCACATTGACTTTTCGGAATTGTTTTTTGTTTCAGTACATTTTTAGGTGTAAAAAAGTCTTCGACATCATTTTTGGCTTTTCTCTTCACGGATTTTCTCTTTATACTTTCGATTTTTGTAGCCAATTGCTTGTTAAGAGCAAGACCGAGCATCTTCCGAGAGCGATTATTCATGGTTAGATATAACCTAAAACATGATTCTCCTGAGAATTTTGTGGAATAAATACCTAAAATTTGTAATTCTTACATTTTTTGCACACGCGCGCACAACTACAATAATGGTAAAAACCAATGCAACAATCAATTTTACCACATCAGCAAGTACTTTTAGTAAGCAGAATTACTTCTGATGAAAAATTGTGCGGCAATAAGCAACAATTTGAGGTTATATTTCCAGAAAGTTCCATGCGTCACATGCCAGCCTGTTAGAGCCAAAGAGGACCCCTGTGAAGTTAGCACCACAACTTTAAAAAATGTTATTTTTTTCAAGAGTTCCCGTTGCACCCCAAACAGTTCTAGAGTTCCTTGCTATTTTAAAAATAGTTCTAGGTATTTAAGAGAAAAAAATGTGGATCGAAAATTTGGGGTGCTAACTTCACATTTTCATCGGACAAATACCACTATAACTCTTTTTCAGCCATACTTACTAAAAAATGTTATTACATTTTTCGATAGAACTCGTCGGGGTGCTACTAGAACTCTAACAAAAAAAATATTTTCAAAAAAAAAATTTTTATTAACCAGAAAAAAATATCTTTTTAATTTTTTTAAGTTCCGGTAGTTCTAATGGGAGTTGTAGTAGCACCCCGGCGAGTTCTATCGATAATTCTAATAACATTTTTTGATAAGACTTGAAGTAAAAAAGTTACGTTTATTTTTATGTTAGCACTTTTACAAAACGACCCAAGACCTGGAAGTAATTTTTTACAGTTCCGGTAGTTTTAATAGGACTTCTAGTAGCACCCGGACGAGTTCTATCGATAACTCCAATAAAATTTTTGATAAGACTCGAAGTAAAAAAGTTACGTTTATTTTATGTTAGCACTATTACAAAACGACCCAAGACCTGGAAGTAATTTTTTACAGTTCCGGTAGTTCTAATAGGAGTTCTAGTAGCACCCGGACAAGTTCTATTGATAACTCTAATAACATTTTTTGATAAGACTCGAAGTAAAAGAGTTACGCTCATTTTTGTGTTAAAACTTTTACAAAATGACTAGATCCTAGAAGCAATTTCTTAAAAATTTCTTCGGAAGTTCTTGTGGGACTTTGGCGTGTTCTATGGCAAACTCGAAGGAATTTTTTTCATAGAACTATAACTGAAAGGTTATGGGTATTATGGGTTATCGATAGAACTCCCCGGGGTGCTACTAGAACTCCTATTAGAACTACCTGAACTGTAAAAAATTACTTCCAGGTCTTGGTCGTTTTGTAAAAGGGCTAACTCAGAAATACGCGTAACTTTTTTACTTCGAGTCTTATCAAAAAATGTTTTAGAGTTACCGATAGAACTCGTCCGGGTGCTACTAGAACTCCTATTAGAACTACCGGAACTGTAAAAAATTACTTCCAGGTCTTGGTCGTTTTGTAAAAGTGCTAACACAAAAATATGCGTAACTTCTTTACTTAGAGTCTTATCAAAAAATGTTATTAGAGTTATCGATAGAACTCGCCGGGGTGCTACTATAACTCCCATTAGAACTACCGGAACTTTGGAGGACTTCGTCGTCTTGTAAAAATACTAACACAGAAATGGGCGTAACTTCTTTACTTCCGGTCCTATCAAAAAATGTTATTAGAGTTATCGATGGAACTCGCCGGAGTACTACTATAAACCCCATTAGAACTACCGGAACTTTGAAAAAAGTGCTTTCAGGACTTCGTCGTTTTGTAAAAATACTAACACAGAAATGGGCGTAACTTCTTTACTTCCGGTCCTATCAAAAAATGTTATTAGAGTTATCGATGGAACTCGCCGGAGTGCTACTAGAACTCCTCTTAGAACTGCCGGAACTGTAAAAAATTACTTCCAGGCCTTGGTCGTTTTGTAAAAGTGCTAACACAAAAATAAGCGGAACTTCTTTACTTCGAGTCTTATCAAAAAATGCTATTACAGTTATCGATAGAACTCGCCGGAGTGCTACTAGAACTCCCATTAGAACTACCGGAACTTAAAAAAATTAAAAAGATATTTTTTTCTGGTTAATAAAAAATTTTTTTTTCGAAAATCTTTTTTTTTTGTTAGAGTTCTAGTAGCACCCCTACGAGTTCTAGCGAAAAGTGTGATGACATTTTTCAGTAAGTATGACAGAAAAAGAGTTATAGTGGTATTTGTCCGATGAAAATGTGAAGTTAGCACCCCAAATTTTCGATCCACATTTTTTTCTCTTAAATACATAGAACTATTTTTAAAAATAGCAAGGAACTCTAGAACTCTTTGCGGTGCAACGGGAACTCTTGAAAAAATAACATTTTTTGAAGTTGTGGTGCTAACTTCACAGGGGTCCAAAGAGGATACATACGAGAGGCAAAAGTCCCTGATAAAGTGTTGGGGGCAAGGCGATACTAGCGCCATCAACCTTCACTGGCGGAACTAAGATCGTAAACAAAAAAATGGCGCCAATTTCAAATATTTTACTGCTCAGAAATATAGTACAAGCAAAAATTAAATTCATAAAGAATGCTTACGGAATTTTGGAGTCGTATTATAACACTACAAAATATGAAACTGTCTATGACACTGGCAGTTGAAATTTTTTATGGTGCTATAATACACTACTTGAAAATTCCATAGGTATTCCTAATGAATTTACTTTTCGTTCATATTATACAGGGTCGTACAGATCTATTTCGGGAAACTTTACCAAAGTATCCCAACGTTCAAATGAATGTAAAACGTTTAGAGCAACCTGTGTCCTTAAATGCTTCTCAACAAAGATGTTGAAACTGTAATCCTTCCATATTCACACACTTCCTAAATTTTTTTGGCATCTTACTAACTGTACCTAACACATGCACTTCACAAATCAAGAAACATTTCAGTGAATCGTGTATTAGTTAGGTACATCTTTTTGGCAGAATAGGTACTTTATTAATATCATCATAAACACCATTTACAACCAAAAAAATTCACTTGCTACAAAAGTATAATTTATTCTTATAATACAGTAAAACTGGTTTCAGCAATAATTAATAAACGTTTCTATAACACCTATACCTAAACTAAAAGCTGTAAGTTTATATTATATTATTTTCATAAGAAGTACTAGCAATGATTAAGAGAAGCTAACGCATTATTCAGCTTAGGTATCTAATATTTAGCTTAGTCAAATAAACAAACCCCATCGAACTGTTTATGTTTGTAAATGCAGACCCTTTTGGCCTTGTTCTAGACAGGGGTAGGAGGGAATTAGAAATGTGAAACCTTCCCCATAAAATATAGACGGGGGTGTCCAACTCGTGCCCCTTTTCATTAATTAATGCCGCTTGCTAACATTTCACTTAAAAAAGTTTACATTTGAAATTTGTTTTGAAATTCAAAATGTTGGACAACCCTGTTCTAGACTATATACATACATTTTATTCTCAACATGCAACCCCTTTGTTTTTCAAGAAAGAACCTCTTAGTTCATAGTCGGATTTCATAGCGGGTGTGTCAAGCTTTTTCCAAGTTATTCCGTTAGATTTAAAAAAAATGATAATAATGTCTCTACCAGGTAGATATAAGTATTCTTGTTATATACCTGGTTGTAACAATAAGTACTATAGTGAATTAACCGATGTGACTTATAAAAATAAACACTTTTTTTAATGCCAAAAACAGTTGCACAAAGAGTAAAGTGGTTTGAAGCTATAAATAAATTTCTACCCGTAGGACAATTAGTTTATTCAAACAAAACTGTACACATATGTGAAGACCATTTTAAAGAAAGTTCATTTACAAGTTCTTTAAGATCAAGACTATTATCGAATAGAATTCCCGAATGCTATACGTCTTCGACATCGCTACTGTTGTTTGCTCTTCATCTGCATCTTCACAACTGCCCCAACAACCATCAACCAGCAAACACACCTTTTCTTGTGATCAACCGTCAACTTCTGCAACAGAAGATTTTCCACAATTCAATCCACAAGAAACAGTAAGTAATACTGCAGTTGTACAGCCAAAACAGACACTTTTAAGTTCAATAAATGTGCGTAGAGTAGCCGAACTAACTCCAAAGAAGAAAAAAATGTATATGTTGTATAGATCACAACAAAAACATTTCTACCACTTGAAGAGAGCTCTATTTCGGTCAAAAAACAAGCTAACCACTGCATGCAATCATGCAAATACAGAAATGTTTAAGGCTCTTGAAACAAGTCTCGATCCTGCTGGGGTGGAATTTATTATGTTGCAAGTTCGTAATGCTCCCAAAAAATGTCCAAAGTGGACAACTAAAAATAAAGTGTTTGCGTTGGCATTATATAAAAGAGGGCCAAAATGTTATAGTTACCATCACGGGTAACACTGCAAAAATATTTACAACGCTTTTCCTTTGAAACTGGGATAAACAATGCGCTAATGAATCGCCTCAAATCAAAAGTTAAAAAAATGGACAAAGGGGACATTGTGTACTTTAATTTTTGACGAAATTAAACTTTCTGATCAATTAATGTATGTTAAATCTGCAGAAAATGTTGTGGGGTTTGTAGATCTTGGCTCTTTGGGAAGACGAAATGCTATTGCTAATCATGCATTAGTATTTATGATAACTGGACTACGAAAAAAGTGGAAACAACCTATTGCTTATTATTTTACACAAGACACTATACAAACAGCGCATTTAAAAGTGATAATAAAAGAACTTATATTGGCTTTACAATCAATAGGTCTGAGGGTAGTATGTACAATCTGTGATTTGGGAACTACAAACGGAACAGCACTAAATCAGTTACAACAATAATCAGAAAGACCGGGCCCATATATTTTTGTTAATAATGAAAAGATCATCACCTTATTTGACCCACCCCATTTACGTAAATTAACAAGAAATGCTCTATTAAAATACAACATACAGTTTGAAACAAATAAAATAGCAAAATTAGAGCATATTATTAAATGTTATACACATGACAAAACCAAACGGTTTCAGTGTGTGTACAAAATTCAAGATTGTTATTTTGAACTTCAAAGAAATCCAAAATTCAAAATGAGGGTATCAATAGCTCCACAGACATTAAGTCATACCGTAGCATGTGCCATAGAATCGATGATATCCAATTCTCCACAACAACTTCCTGCTGAAGCTATATTTACAGCTGAATTTGCCGATGACCTGGATAAGCTTTTCGACAGTTTTAATGGGCGTTCGTTGCATCCTGACGTGGGGAAAAAGTTGCGATGCTGTTTATCTGAAAAATCAGAGCATATAAGATTTTGGAATTTAATTAAACCAAAAATAAACACCTGGACATTTATAGATAAAAATGATTATTCCAAAGTTATCCAAACATTACCATTCAAAAAAGCTTGGCTTTCCAATATAGAAGCAATACAGGAAATATGGAAAATATGTAAACAAGATGGCTTGAGATTCTTAGCAACTCGTTCTCTCAATCAAGATCCCATCGAGAACTTGTTTGCAATGATTCGGCAGTACGGAGCTACAAACACTAGCCCTAGTTGTTACCAATTTGTTTCGGCACTTAAAACGTTTGTATTTAATAATTTAATCGCCCCACATAGCAAACAATCAAACTGCGAAAAAGATGAAAACAGTATTTTAGAAAAATTACAGGACTTAATAGAGCAAGAATTTCAACAACCAACTGTTATCATAGACGACACACTTGAGAATGAACTAAGTAATTTGGATATCCCATCAATACAGGATGTGAGTTTCTCCGATTTTGATATTCAGGCGGTAGCATATGTGTGTGGTTACTTTATTAGAAAAGTTGAACTGCCCGATTGTGACCAATGCAAAGGATCGTTGTTAAGTTTTTCTGTAGAACCTCAACATACTTTTACAATGTTTAAAGAAGTAGACGATGAACAGAGGTTAAAATATGCTTCTAAACATTTAATAAATTACACAGTGTGCATTTATGACTTTGCCGTGAGTGTATTGAAAGAACATGAACATATTTTAAGATTAAAATATAAACTTATTAACATTTTACATAAAATTAATACCCAGTGGTTTAAGTGTGGCGAACATACCGATATTGTGTTAAAAATATTGGAAGTAGCACTGGACGTAATTATTAGGAAATATTATAGGGACTGATCATTAAGGTATGTAGTTTTTAGAGTTTTACATGCAATACGCTTAGCGTTCTTCCTACCTACCTACCTAACCTACCTACCTAACCTATTTTCGTTCCAATAGTGCTTGTCATCCAAGACTTCTTTCCATAATTCCCAGTACCTATTCCACAAAAATTACACAGTTAGGATTTATATTGATATAAAAATAATTACTTTCGCACAGCATCAATTAGTAATTCATACCTGTTTCAAGTAAATGTGAATGGACCAATTAACAACCATCTTGACCCTTTCAACCTTGAGGGACAGCGCTAAACGTCATCATCTATTAGTTCCCAACATTTTTAACAATTAATGAACGCGCGGTCAGTCGCGCGTAGAGCCGCAATTCGTCGTATCTGACTGTTTCTGTTAGGTTATATTGTCGTATCTGTTTGAATCCCAACAGATACGACATTCCTCTTTAAAAATGGCAGTTACGACTTAACTTTCTAACAACTATTCTCTCATTTCAGATACGCTATATTTCGACTTTTGCCATGCACATACATACGACACTAGGGGCTGGTTGCAGAAAGCAGTGTTAAGTCTGGTGTTAGCTAACGCGACGTCAAAGTGAACAAAAACGAATCAAATCTCAAATGTTTATGGTAACTAATACATTAGTAAACAAAATTTGATGCGATTTTGTTCACTTTGACGCGATGTTAGCTAACACCAGACTTAACATTGCTTTCTGCAACCGGCCCTAGGACTTAACACACAGCTAGATAATGCTATAACGAGTTGTTTGGTACCAAAAACCCAATTTTGGCCAGTCGTGCAGTCACGACGTTTGGTCTTAACACGGCAGAGTAGGTGGTTCATAATTTGGAGTATCCATTCTGGTATGCCTCTTTCATCATTTCTGCACGCTGTTTGATTGTAGCTTCCATGTCGCCATTTCTCTGTAAGTTCCAAGTAAGTAGCTCTTTAAACGCCTCCCAGTCATTAACTATTATCGCTTGTCTCACCTTCCTTCATTCTATCTGGTTTCTTATCTCGTAATATATATATTGCTGCGGTCTAATAGCTTTTATTTGATTTTACTCTTACCTTTTGTCCACAGTCTGTAGCATGTAATTGTAATAACCTTAGTTATTCGGCTCTATCTCAGGGTTACTATTAAAATCAGATTAACACATTCACTGCTTAAAAAGTTTTTGTAAAATTGCCAGGAGCTGCTCTAGTTTTTCTTTTTAAACTATCGCATCTTATTCAAAACTATAAATTATGGATGCATTTGGACACAAAACATCCGTTTTTAGCTATTTTAGACCAAAGCGCATACGGTGCGTCGGCAGAATTGTGAAATATTTTTATTCAGTCATGCTGACGACGCACCATACGCATCCACATAAAAATGTGCATATAATTATTACATACATACGTACATAATCGGTTCCTCTTCTACCTTATGGTGTAGAGGTGTCGCGGCAGTGATGTCTCCACACACGACGGTCAGCAGCCATCTTCTCGGCTTGCCTCCAATCAATTCCCTTTCCTTGTAGAGTTTGAGCTATTTCACTATTCCATGTTCTATTTGGCCGGCCTCTCTTTCTTTTCTTATCAATTCCAGTCTTCCATATAACTTTAACTTTTCTGTTCTCGCTCATACGCACCATGTGACCGAACCACATTAGTTGTCGCGTTTCAATTACCGAAAGCACTGATTTAACGTTAAACCACTCGCGAATTACATTATTATTAATACAGTCTTTTCTTGATACACCAGCTGCTGCTATAAGATAGCGCATTTCGCTTGCTTGTATTCTGCTCTTGTCTCTGTCACTCAGGGCCCACGTCTCACTTCCGTAAGTTAATACAGGGATGTATACACTTTTAAATATTTTGGCCTTTGTGGCGCTGCTTACTTCTTTCTTCTTTATGAACACTTTGTTCAATGCGTAAAATAATTTAGTGGCATTTGATACTCGAGTGCTAATTTCCGTTGCTATACTTCCCCTGGCATTTAATACTGAACCCAAATATTTAAAGTTGTCAACTTGCTTCAATTTCGTATTATTTAATATTACTTGCAGTTGTTCCTCGTCTTTACTTATTACCATGGTTTCCCATTTTTCAATATTAACACTCATTTTATTCTTCCTTGGTTCTTGATTCCATATTAGCACATTCTTTTGTAAATCTGTTTCAGTGTTCGCAAATATTACTAAGTCATCCGCATACATCAACTCGGACACGTAAACTTGCTGTAATTTATGGACTCCTAATCTTGCGGGTTTTAATTTTTGGTTACAATCTCTATATATATTGTCCATTAGGACAATGAACATGAGAGGACTTAGTACTCTTCCCTGTCGGACTCCCATAGTAGTAACGAATTCAGTAGAACTTAGGTTATTCGTTCTAATTATATTTCTTGTAACGAGATATATACCAAGCCGAAATTCTATGCTAAGGAGAATAATTCGAGTAACCGCGAAAGCCTCAAATAGTACATAACCCGCCATACGAAAAGCACTAGACAAAGCTATGACAAAAAAGGCAAAAGAAGAATCTCCACCTCTGGAAGGCTTAGCATTTCTACCTTACGTTAAAGGCTCGACTGATAAGATAGGACGTGTCCTGCAACGATGCAACATCAAAACGGTGTTTACGAGCAAGGAAACTTTGGGTAACGGCTTCAGATCGGTAAAAGACTCGATTCCAAGTTTAAAAACCGCTGGCGTATATCGCATTCCTTGTTCTTGCGGCTCGAGTTACATTGGACAGACTGGTCGTTCCGTTGCTCTAAGACTCCAAGAACATAAGGGCGATTGCAAACACAAACGCATCACAAAATCAGCCGTAGCTGAGCATACTTTTACAAATGGGCACACTTTAGAGTTTGAGTATGCCAGAGTACTTGCCAGAATACCTCATTACTTCCCGCGAGTGATACGTGAAGCCATAGAAATAGAAAAACATCCAAATAATATCAACAGGGAAGATGGCTTTAAACTTAGTAAAACGTGGACCCCTGTGATACACAATCTAAAGCATTACAACCACTGCGCGTCATACGGCCACGCCCCACGGATTACGTTGCACTCGGACGACCAACCAGCGTTACGCCACTCCGCGCGCCTGGCACAGAGGACTATAAATAGCTCCACACCGACCTTCGGTTCTTAGTGCGACTTTCACTCTGATGATGCAAGCTGCAAGGTCTTGCGAAACGTTAGTGAATATGGATGCACAAACAGCAAAACGGCCAAATCTGCCTAAGTATCCTTGTTCTCAAGATACTCAAACAACACGAGCCACCAAAGAGCATGGCCATCGCGCGGGTTTTTGCTCGACTTCACAAGGTGCAAGGCACATTAAGCCAGAAAATTCTGGGTGTTCATATACAAATACTACGCGGTCTAAGTCGAAATTCTATGCCAACGAGAATAATTCGAGTAACCGCGAAAGCCTCAAACAGTATGTAATGCTTCCCTAAATTGGTAATGCATGAATAATACATTACCAGTTTTGGGGTCGGTCGTCATAGAATGCAGCCAATGAGCTCATTGAATGCAGCGTCAGGCGATTTTTAGGCGGCGCCGCAACACGGGCTACCAAGAATATACCAAGTATTGTGGGTTGCCGCTACGTCCAGAACGATTTCGGCACGTCTCTCCTCCCCCTCCTTCCCACCCGAATGCATTTTATCTTTTTGTTGAATAATGTACATATATGATATAAATAATTCCCATTTAAGACTTCTTGACATGTAATTTACGTGTGTACTTGATCTATATCCATATACTTGCGATATAAATCGGACCTTTGCTTTCCGACTACTCGTATGGCTAAATTAAGTAACTGACCAAAAATAATTGTGCAAAAATGATCCAGTCCAGAATTGTTATACTTGGTATATTCTTGGTAGCCCGTGTTGCGGCGATGCCTAAAAATCACCTGACGCTGCATTCAATAAGCTCATTGGCTACATTCTATAACGACCGATTCTGAAACTAAAAACCACTCCAATGGCTGCTTTGCTAAATTTCGACAAACAACCCTGGTTCAGGTGCTTCTCGGAGGTGAATCGGTTAGTATTGGTACTAAATGGTCTCTGGAGCTACTTTTACGGCTGCCAAAGCGTTGAAAAAGGCTAAATTTCTACTTTCTAAAAGTGCGAGCGCCGGCATGCTGGTTCGTCGGGATTGGCGGAGAATCTCTGGTCGAAACTTCAGGATCGGGGCGAAATCTACGATTTCTTCTAGTGTTCTCCCGGGACCTCGCCGTAGGACATGGAAATGTCCTTGTACAGGCAGGCCGTGCCCTCAATTAAGTTTGACGGTAAATTTGACCTGGTGTAAGGCTAATTCTCAGCGCTTTTCTGCGGCTCCGTGTTAGAGCCCTGACCCTTAGAGACGCAGGGAAAGCTAGCTAAATCTCAAGTGTTTTTAGGGGGGGGGGGGGGGATTTAGGTGCGTGCACAGCAAGCCACAAATATGATGTTAAGTTTGGGAGTTCTTAAAAGGTATTTCTAGGTAGGTCTGAGGACTCAAGTGTCTTACGGTTCTGGACGGTTTCTTCAAGCGGCAAGTCTATATCTCGGACTAGTGGCTTCGACTAGAGTGACTAGACCTAGAGGGGCCGGCAGCTCCTCCTGTTGGAGCTACCTAGACGGGGGTCGTTGAATCGAAGTGCCTTCAATAGCTTGGGTACCTTCGTTATATACCTTTCTGAGCTTCCTTCTCTGGGCTAATTTTTAGAAAATTTTGAGGAGTGCGCGAATCTCACGCGTCAATCCGCGCGCACAAGAGATTCAAGTACTTAATTGTGGCGTGTTTCACAGCGTCCAAATGTGAATGCACTATTATTATGAGTAGATATACTAATTTGGGTTAAAGCTAACCTCACCAAAGGACTAAGTAATCATTCAGACAAATTTAAGTTATATTGTGGAATGCATTTGCAAACAAACATTTACCAGGTTAGTTTCCGTTGTTGCACCTCACATAACCAAGGAGGATACAAATTTCAAACTGACTTTAGCAGTTGAAGAAAGGTTGCTTGATAAACAAAGATTTTTAGAATTGATAATATAACTTTTATTTGAACGAAGGTTACAACATATTAAATAATCATAAAAATTAGTCAAAAACAACAGCATTTAAAAGGTTAGCGTATTCTTTTCCATTGTCGGTACTAT
>CALNHX010011467.1:0-31924 GCA_940337035.1 Agriotes lineatus
GTCTGCAATTCTGAAGGAATGCACCAATATGCTGGCGCGACGCCTTATGCAGCGGACAGCGAAGATTAAATTAGCACTCGCGATATGGACAGTCTGCAATTCTGAAGGAATGCACCAATATGCTGGCGCGACGCCTTATGCAGCGGACAGCGAAGATTAAATTAGCACTCGCGTTCACAGCGGTAATCAGGTTAAAGACACATACCTTAATGCGTAGGCGGCGAGGGAGCCTGGTACAGTTGAGTTGCGACAGGCTGCAGTTGTAGGTGGCAGGTACCTTCGATGTTACAACGGCTATAGGGATGAGTGCACAACCGCTTTAATGGCGACGTGAGACGCGTCCAGGACGCGTACAACGGGACGACGAAAAATGGGCCACTTTCGTTCTGCGGAACAGATCCTCGTAGGTCGAGATGAAGGGGGCACGACCCCTTACTTACGGAAGCAGGAACTGGGCTCCAAACACCCACGCTACGCCGAAGACAATTCGAAAAACTCCGACTCACAACCACCACACGAGCGTTCTTTGCAACGGGCTGCGGACAACTGCCCAGAGGGAAGCGTTGGCAAAGGTCACCTTGGTCGCGTCCCCACGTGACTAAACCTTGGCAGCCAATCGCGGGGCGATAAAACGAAACAAGTTAATGCCGGCACCAATGGCATCACGCCTCAACGGCGTGCTTTCTAGGAGATTCGGAATTCGGAAAAACGCCATCAGAGGGGAGCTCCAACCGACGAAAAATACTGCTTTTGGAGCTAAATATGTGCGACATCGTGATTCTGGAATTAGGCGATGGAGCCAAATAAAGAACTAAAAGGGCTTAGCATACGGGCACGCTGCCCTAAAGCCTAGGTGGCTATTTAAAATACCAAAATGACCTAACACTCCCCTTACTTGAAAGAGAGTTCCCCGAAGTCTCTTAAAATCAACGGGGAATTTTGGCTGCGGCGCCACGAGCACTCAAACGACCGGAAACGCTGATACGATAGCTGTACCCCCAAAGGAATCACGCACACCGGCCACCAGATAGGGTACGACAGGAGGGAAGAGAGAAGAGGAAGAAGAAAGACTGGATACGCCAGTGGAAATACGAAAAATTGGGTAGGACCTGGCGGTTCGCTGATGGCTAGCACACACTCCCCGGACCACGGAAGACGGGCGACAAGAAAACTAGCTGTCCCAAAGGAGTGGCGCTCCGCCAGGGGTCCACAAAACGATTCGTGTCTGGCTCCCTCGGGGAACCAAACGGGCAAAGACTAGGCAGACTGAGGACAGTCTCGCCGATCCGGCTCGACTGCCCCTCCCAAAATAGGAGTGCCACCACAACGGTTCGCAAAACCACGTCGATAATCGACCACCAAAACGATAAAAAAAAAAGGTAACCGACCAGACCCGAAACGGGTGTGGCACGCACTGCGGCGACGGCCACGAAACTCCGACTGGACCTTAACACCGGGTCCATGACGGTCGCCTAACAGTGCGGTTTTGGAAGGTGGAAAGAGAAAGAGAACAACGGGGTTGGGTAGTTGTCGCCGGGACGAGGTAGATAGTAATGACAAGGGGAAAAAAAGGTAAAGATAGAGCATAGAGAAGGAGGGTTTGGGGTTCCAAATTGAAACCGTGAAAATATCTAAAAAAACGCGCGGTTAGCGCTCGTCAAGATCGGGTCAATAGAACGTCTTACTCCCATGCACACTTTCGACCAACCGTGCCAAAAGAACATGGGGAGGGGGGGGAAGGGATAAGTCCCTCGCAACCTGTCCCACAAGCCACCTGAAGAGGGCACGTTGCGCGTCACGGGATCGGCGCATTGTGGGGTTCCCACAACAAGGAAGCTCGGGGAAAGGCAGGTACTACAGAAGATACGGCTCTAAGCCGGCGGTATGGCCGTCAAGGCCTACAAAAAAAAGGAGGGGGGGGATTAGGGAAAACGGGCGCTAGTAGACTAAACGTCCGTGGGATTGGGTTTTAGGTCTTTCGCGTGCCAAGTGCCTTTCGGGGCACCGGTCTCGTCGGACAGCTCGTAAGTGGCAAGCGAAACTCGCCGACTGATATAAAACGGCCCTATAAATTTCGGAGCCAACTTGGCGTTAAAATATTTCGCCGCATCGGAAAGTACGTAATTTCGTCGCCAGACGGTATCGCCTACGGCAAACTGAGCCGGGCGCCTTCGCAAATCGTATGTCGCCTTGGAGGCTTTGTACGCCACGTCTAGTCGCTTGACTATGTCTTCATATACCGACCTTAACGCGGGAGTCCGTCGTAACAAGTCTTCGCGACTCTCTACTCGTATTTGTTCCGAAACATCTACCTCCTCGGGGTTATTGGCGCGCGTCCCCTCTAACTGTATCTCTCTGCCGAAATTGGCGAAATATGGGGTCATGCCGGTGACTTCGTGTACTGCGGTACGCACTGCGCAAGCGACTTTCGACAAATATTTATCCCACTCCCGGTGGTTGTCTTTCACGTACGACGCTAGCATAGTTTTTAATACTTGATTAACGCGTTCTACGGGGTTGGCCTGCGCATGGTAATGCGCGTTAAAGATAATTCGTGATTTATACGTATCGGTAAGCTGTCGGAATTCTCTACTGCGAAACTGTACGCCGTTGTCAACCAAGACGTACTGAGGTGCTCCAAAGAGCAAGAAAACATCGTTCTCAATTTTCTGAGTCACCGCGGTCGCGGTGATGGTACGCAACGGGAAGAAAAGGGTAAATTTGGTAAAGTAGTCAGCCACGGACAGAATATATACGTAGCCTTTCTTTGAACGGGGCAACGGCCCTACAATGTCGATAGATATCATTTGCCACGGCTTATCCACCACGGGGTGACGACACATCAAGCCGGCCGGGCGTTTTTGTTCGGGTTTCTGCGCTAGGCACGTCGCGCAACGGTTAACGTAACGGGTCACATCCGCCTTAAGTTTAGGCCAGTAATACTGTTGAGCGATAAGGCCGTAGGTCTTATAAATGCCCAAATGGCCTGCGGTAGGTTCGTCATGGTTTTTGCGAAGAATCTCGGCACGTTGAGGCTTCGGAACCACCTCTTTCCAACTCGTGCCTTCGTCCAATTCGGGGTATTTTACGTTGACATGTTTAAACAATTTCCCTCGCGATAGTTTCCACGCCGAATACTTGAATGGTCTTTCTACGACGCGTGTACACATGCGCCTATACCAACGGTCAGTTCGACTGTCGTTCGGCGCCTGAACGCCGGCTTCGGGTTCTCCAGAATCGACAACTGAGACTACATCTATTTCGGGTATACCTCGTTTGTACTTCAACGAGGAAGGCTGTGTATTTGTCGGTGCGCAAAGTTACGGTCTAAAAATTAAAGTGCGGCCGCAAGGCCAAGTGTTAAGCAATGTTTAGTGGAACGGGAACTATCGGCCACCCATCGCAGCCGATAAGTTATCTACCACAACCAAATTTCGCTCCTCCAATCTTTCTGAGTCAAGGGCAACAGCAACAGCCGCTCTTTCAACAAAACAATCACGATCCAGGTATGCAACAATACTTTACGCCCTTTCCCCAAGCCTATCAGCAACCCGTAATTGCAACAGCTAATGTTTCTGAAAAATCTCAAAATGCCTGCTTAAATGAAGACAGCGACGAAGATGAAAGCAATAATAAATTCTCCTGGCAAGTCGTGCACAATAACAAGAGAAAGCGGACCTCCAAGCGACCGCCTGGTGAAAATGTTACAGATAACCAAACAACAAATAAATATGCGCCTCTTAGTCAACTACAAGAGAATAACACTCCCCAATCAACCACTGTTACTACGCAACAGTCAAGTTCACCTCCAATAATTACGCCACATAAACCACCTCCTATCTTCGTCCACGGAGTAAATAATCTGGAAGAAATGCTAACAACTCTATCTGGAATAACAGAAGAGGAACATCTTTTCACTAAGTGTTTATCCAACAACGTAGTCAAAATTAACGTGAAAACATCTGATTTATACAGAAAACTTGTCAAATTCATGAAGGAACAGAATATCGTCCACCACACATATCAACTGAAGGAAGAAAAGCCCTACAGGGTTGTAATCAAGCATTTGCACCCTGCAACTCTAATTCAAGACATAAAAGAAGATCTGGAACGCGAAGGATTTCCTGTCAGAAACATAATCAACATTAGACAAAGAACCACAAAAATTCCACTTCCAATGTTTTTTGTGGACTTAGAACCGGCGGGAAACAACAAAGATATCTACAAGCTAAAATATCTTCAAAATAAAGTTATCGCAGTTGAGCCACCGAGGAAAAGTACTGAATTAGTACAATGCACACGATGTCAACAATACAACCATACTAAAAGTTATTGTAATCGACCATACGCGTGTGTAAAGTGCGGCGGGGCGCATAACACAAAAGCTTGCAACAAAACCCCGAATACTCCAGCAAAATGTATCCTATGCGACGGCGCACATCCAGCCAATTATAAAGGGTGTCAAGTATACAATGAACTACAAAATAAATATCGACCGGGACAGAGCCAGTCACGAAAGCGCATAACTGACTACAGACAATACAATAGTCAGACCACCTACGCGCAAATGACTAAAAACAATGCAGAAACCCCTCAAAGCAATTCAGATATAACCCTTTCCCACTTTTTGCAAGAATTTAAAGGAATGTTTACGCAATTACTTAACCAAAACAACATGATACTCAATATGCTGTCAACTGTCATAACGAAATTAGTTCGTAATGGCTAAGTTCTTAATAATAGCTCTATGGAATGCCAATGGGCTCCAGTCAAAAAAATCTGAAATTGATTTATTTTTAAAGCTACACAACATTGATATATTACTGATATCAGAAACCCACTTCACCGATAGATCGTATATGAAAATACCAAATTATATAATATATCACACTCAGTACCCGGATGGGACCGCACACGGTGGAACAGCTATCATTGTCCGCGAATCCATCACTCATCATGAATTACCAAAATACGATAGAGATTTTCTACAGGCAACAACAATCCAAGTGACTATGCAGGAAAAACCGACAACGATATCAGCCGTATACTGTCCACCTAGACACAACATCACCAAAGACATCATTCAACCATTCTTTGAATCACTAGGTCAACGCTTTATTGTTGGCGGGGATTTTAATGCCAAACACGTTAATTGGGGATCAAGATTAACAACGACGAAGGGAAGAGAATTTTGCAAACTTATTACTGAAAAACGGTATCTCACACTATCCACGGGCGAACCAACCTACTGGCCAGCAGATTCGAATAAAGTACCTGATCTTCTAGACTTTTATATCCTAAACGGTATTTCGGTCAACTTCACGGAAGTACGACCCAACTTTGATATAAATTCGGATCACACGCCTGTTATTGCCACCATCAGCACAACCGTTATAAAAAAGAAATGCAAGCCAAAGTTGTATAATAAGACCACCGACTGGGATTTATACAAGGAATTGATAGACCAAAAAATATCCCAGCATTCAGTTCATATAGAAACAGAAGCTGACATAGAGGACACAACAAACTTTCTCATCACCTCTGTTCAAGAAGCGGCTTGGGATGCTACTCGCACATATACAGTAGAAGAACGACAGACACAAAATATACCTATGGAAATAATGGAACTGGTTAAAGAAAAAAGAAAAGCACGAGCGAGATGGCAAAGGAGTCGACATCCTGCTGATAAAAATACCTATAACAGGCTCATCAACAAACTAAAGACCAAGCTACGAGAGTTCAAGAACAAAACATTCACTGCCTATGTGGAAAATCTAAGCACCAAAGACAATACAATCTGGAAAGCTACAAAAGGGTTTAAACGACCCACCCTCACCATATCCCCAATTCGTAAGCCTGATGGTACTTGGGCCAGGCGTGAGAATGAAAAAGCAGCAGCATTTGCGGAACATCTTGCACAGGTTTTTCAACCGCACAATAATAACCCAAACCCAGAAATAGAAAATTTCCTTGACGCTCCCCTCCAGCTGTCTCCACCGATTAAAGCTCTCAAACTGCAAGAAATAGAACAGGAAATAAAATATTTAAAAAAGAATAAGGCACCAGGATTTGACCTAATTACCGGAAAAGTACTATCTGAACTCCCCAACTCCGGATTATTGTTTATAAAAATCTTATTTAATTCAATCCTAAGACTCAGTTACTGGCCCACTCAATTTAAACATGCAAACATAATACTAATACCTAAGCCAGGCAAACCGCCAACGGAAGTAGCTTCTTACCGGCCTATAAGCCTCTTACCGGTGCTATCAAAACTTCTGGAAAAGTTGATTTTAAAGAGAATAAATGAAGATGATTTGTTAGCGGATCACTTACCTGATCACCAGTTTGGATTTCGTCGTAATCACTCTACCATTCAACAGTGTCATCGCTTGACGAATATTATTTACACCGCTTTTGAAGACAAAAAATACTGCTCATCTGTCTTCTTGGATGTGAAGCAAGCGTTCGACAAAGTGTGGCATACAGGCCTCCTACATAAAATCAAGCGAGTGTTCCCACACAACTACTACGAACTGCTAAGAAGTTACTTGCTAAATCGTACATATCAAGTCAAACATGGAGAGGAGCTATCACAGATATTTCCCATAACCGCAGGCGTTCCTCAAGGTAGCGTTTTAGGTCCTCTGCTATATTTAATCTTCACTGCTGACCTACCTACAGCCCCAGATGTTGAAATGGGAACATTCGCGGATGACACGGCTATCCTATCGACACATGAAGATCCAGCTATAGCGTCACAGCAGCTTCAAAACTACTTAAACCTCTTAGAGGACTGGCTGAACCAATGGAGAATTAAAGTTAATGAAAGTAAGTCCACTCACATGACTTTCTCCTTAAGAAGACAGCAGTGTCCTCCTGTTTATATTAACACTGTAGAAATACCACACGCTACCGAAACTCGATACCTGGGACTACACCTGGACAGAAAGCTAACTTGGAAAACACATATTACAAAGAAAAGGAAACAAATGGACCTCAAAATAAAAAAAATGGATTGGCTAATCGGTAGAAGATCTCCACTTTCCCTCGATAACAAACGGCTTCTCTATAAGGTAATAATTAAGCCCATATGGACCTACGGACTAGAACTATGGGGATGCTCCAGCATGTCCAACTTAAACATCATACAGAGATTCCAATCGAAGGTACTCAGACAGATTGCAAATGCTCCGTGGTATGTCAACAACCAAACTTTACATACGGACTTAGATATGCCAACTGTAAAAGAAGAAATCTACCAACGGGCAGTGAAACACCATGATCGCTTGTTAGCACATCCAAATCCATCAGTTCAACCTCTACTAGAAGAACCAGCCTTCAAAAGCCTTAACAAGAAATGGCCCCGTGACCTGCTCAACCACTAACGTCTCCAGGGCAACACCAACAGGTTAAATCCCTCAAGCCTATAATCAGCAAATCAGCTAATAGAACTTATATGTATTGTGTTTTATAAATATGTACATAGTTCTGATTGTTGATGTACCACTTATCAATAAAAAAAAAAAATCTATTTCGGGTATAGCACGGGATAGCGCATCCGGAACGACGTGGTCTTTTCCCTTCCGGTGTTTGATCGTGAAGTCGTATTGTTGGATTCGAACAGCCCAACGGGCGAGTCTCCCGGTGGGTTCCTTAAGATTATTTAGCCAGATAAGTGAATGATGGTCAGTAACGACTGTGAAGTGAGTGCCTTCTAAATACGGACGTAACTTCTCTATGGCCCACAGGACGGCCAAACATTCGCGTTCCGTAACCGAAAAATTACGCTCAGGCTTCGTAAGAGTCCGACTAATGTAACAGATGACCTGTTCTTGGCCATCAACGGTCTGAGTCAGCACGGCGCCGATACCAACATTGGAAGCGTCCGTCTGTACGATAAACGGGAGAGAAAAATCGGGACACGACAAAATGGGTGCCGAAACTAGGCAATTTTTGATGGTTGTAAATGCGACTTCGCATGACTCGGTCCACTCAAACTTCTGAAACTTTTTCAATAACGACGTCAGCGGAGCAATAATGGCTGAGAAATTTGGTATGAAACGCCGATACCACGATGCCATGCCGACTACTCGCCGTATCTCCGAAACGTGTCTAGGTCGCGGCAAGTTAAGAATCGCCGAAACTTTATCGGGGTCGACTAAGAGTCCTTGGGCGTTAACGACATAGCCCAGGTATCGTAATTCCGGTTGGCAAAAATGACATTTATCACGACCCAGTGTTAAACCAGCGTCGTTTAGTCGCTGCAATACTTCGTCTAGAATCTCGACGTGCTTTTCGAAAGTTGGGGTACAAATAATCACGTCATCTAAATAGACAAAGACGTAAGGTTCCAATTCGGGACCCAACACATGGTCGACGAAACGTTGCCAAGTCGCTGCGCGTTATGAAGCCCAAAGGGCATGCGAGTAAATTGAAACAAACCGCGCCCGGGTACTGTGAAGGCCGTTAGTTCCTTAGATTTCTTTTCCATTTCAATTTGCCAGTACGCGGATTTGATATCAAGCGACGTCATAAACCGGGCATCGCGTAAGCGATCCAAAATCGAAGACACGTAAGGTATCGGGTAGGCGTCCTTCTCGGTGACGCTATTTAATTTACGAAAGTCAACGCAGAAACGATAGGTTCCATCTTTGTTTTTAACTAGTAAAATCGGGCTCGACCAGGCTGAACGAGAACGTTCCACGACGCCTGATTTAAGCATACTGTCCAACTCAGCATCTATATGCGCCTGCATTGCGGGAGAGACCGGATAGTACCTTTGTTTAACCGGTGCCGCCTTAGTAGTAATTTTATGTTGAACGTACTTGGCGCAGCCGAGTTCGGGTTTAGCGATAGCAAAATGTCGGTTTAAGAGAGTGTCTAATTGGGCTCGTTGATCCGAGTTCAGGTCGAACATAGACTGCAAATTGCCGGTAGGAGTATCAATGGCCGCTACGCCGGGTTTTGAGAATTCCCACTCCCCTCGAAACA
Source organism: Agriotes lineatus (assembly GCA_940337035.1). Classification (NCBI taxonomy): domain Eukaryota; kingdom Metazoa; phylum Arthropoda; class Insecta; order Coleoptera; family Elateridae; genus Agriotes; species Agriotes lineatus. The sequence continues at coordinate 8,995 of CALNHX010011467.1, forward strand.
CGTCTGGGACTATTCCCACTGACTTCCAAAAGTCTATCCTTAGGATTAGGGTGTGCGGAACCTCCGGAACTATTAAAACATCGACAGCTACCACCCTGTTATTTAAACGAATAGGTAAGTGCAGGGTACCTAGACTGGTTACGGTCTGTCCATTCGCCACTGAGCAAACGGGTCTCAGCTTCTTATTTATGTGCAGGCCTACAGTACGCAACACGTCCCAACCCTTAGCTCCTAAGATCGTTCGATTCGCTCCTGAGTCCAACAAAGCTAACAACTCGAAACCCATGATTTCAACAGTCACATGCGGTCGACGGTCATCAGATGACCTTTCTAATACGTAATCGAGAATGACTTTATTTTTCTTAAATTTGGTCTCGCGCTCCTCGATAAGTCCCTTCCTAAATTTAGTCGAATTGCTAAACACGCGCGAGGACACTGTTCGACCGTTCAGCGTCTCGCGGGGTCGTTTCCCTGTCCCCTATCTCTTGCTCGACAACGAGGACAAGTGTTTACGGTCACTTCAGGTTTGCCGCAACGGTAACAGAATTTCTTGCCGCGGGGTCGCGGACACCTACTGGCTCTATGGCCTGGTTCGTTACAGTTCCAACACCGCATGCTTGATTTGGGTGCCGGTTCTCGGTTCCTCCTCTCGGGAGTATTAACGTCACGCGTTTCGACAACATCAACTGGGCACGTTTCCGCGATAGGCGCGACCTCGACGTATGCCAAGTCTGTTTCTAAGTCAGACTTCTTTCTAGAAGGTGGCACGTAAGTTTCAATGGCGTAGCGCCGTTCTTCAATCTTCCGTCCGTATAGCGCTAGCTCGTCGATCGACCGGACTTCCGTCAATCCCAACTGGGTTTGGTATAATGGTGAAATATTATGCAACAAAATACGCAACTGTTTCTCCTCGGGAACCGCTTCGGTCAGGCGCGAAAACATTGTGCGCATGATAGCGATATAAATGCCCATACTTTCCGTAGGGCCTTGCGTGCGACGTCTAATTTCGTCCAACAACCGTTCATCATAATTAGCAGGCTGAAACTCTAGACGCAATAAATCGACTAACTGTTGCCACGTGTTAGGGGTCGCTCTATTCGCGAGATACCATAGCAATGCGTTGCCCGAAAACAAATCGATGGCCTGCATAAACAACTCTTCTTCGGTAAGGTTTCTGGCCACTCTGAGTTCGTTAACACGCTCGATGAAAGCGTTGACCGACAGACCTTTCGGGTCACCTGAGAATTGTATGTTCCATTTCGAAACAGGGGTTGCCTTAAATGAGATCGTACGCGACATCGGCGAAACAAAACTCGGAGTCGACATAGTTGCCGCCGTCGTAGTCGTAGTCGTCGTCGCGACAGTAATGGTAGGTGCGACACCGGACGTCGATGGCAGCGTTACGGCGCTTTCCTCCTCAGCCGTAGTCGTAGACGACCCTAGCTTTACTTGGTTAAGTTCGTAGGTTGAACGTATGAGTGATAATTCCGCGAACGCTTTTTGTTTGAGCGCTCGCTCTTCCTCCGTTGTAGCTGAACTATTCGTCAGACGGTTCATTCCGTGATAAAATTTCGTTTCGATCGTAGCCGCTACTTCTTTAGTCGGGTTAGCTAAATATACCTGAATCTTTTCCTCTAATTCGCCAATCAATGTTGTCACGGCCGTGAGATCCTCCTCGAACGTATACGGGTACGTCGGTCGCGTATCCATATCTGCGCGTCCCTCCTCTCTCAATACGTCGCGTAACCGGGAGCGCAACAAGGTAACCGCGCCGGAAGCATCACGGCCTCTGATTCTCAACTCGTATTCAGCCTCCGCGCGAAGCAGGCGTTCAATATGTAGCTTTAGCACCATGTTTACAAACGGGAAAGGAACGACTTATATTATACGTCGTATAAAAAGGAAAACGTTAGCGCGTGTTTGGTAAGTCAATTACGTCAGATATCCGAACCAAATCGTAGACGGTCAAGACGGGAGAAATCGGGAAAAAGTGGTTTGTTACCTCTCACACGACCGATGGCTTAACGGGACTATCTGTCCATATTCTTTGCGAAAAGACCGAACATAAGCGAAAAAGAGCAAATTCCAAAACTAGGCGGTCAACGAATGGCTTAACGAGCCTACTACCGACCAACAATGGTTACAGACGGTACTCCGCCCGAAATCGAGCAAAAGAAAAAGAAAAAAAAATCAGAAATGGGGTCGCGCGTTGTCACGCAACAAGGTCTCAGACGTTAAAGCGTCAGAATTAAGACGCACAACGGATGGGCTTAACGAGACTACTCCAGTCCAATAACAGCAACAAGCAACAATCGGGCCGCCAAAATTAAGACACACAACGCAAAAAAAAGAGAAAACCCCAAAATGAGGTCGGGCGTTGTCGTGCACCAATAGGCTCCAGACGTTGGAGCACCGAAATTAGGCGCGTTGACGAGAACAAAGGAGCCACAAGGCCCCACAAGGCCTCACACGATGGGCTGCCAAAATTAGGCAGACAACGGGTGGCTTAATAAGAAAAACGAACATACAAGGCCCCCGATGTTGGACGCCAAAATTAAGACGCACAACGAAGGGGCTTGACGAGAAGACGAATATCAGAAAAAAAAACAGCCCCACACGTTGGGATAGCCAAAATTAGCCTGTTACGGTATTAAAAGAACTTTACGACACCCACCCAAGGTGAGCATCGCACCACGGAATCAGTCCTGAAAAACTGGCACACTTGCCCTGAAATCGGTTCGAAATAGGCTAAAAGGCCACGGCTGGGACGCTCAGGGAGTCGGGCGTGAGTCACACGATACGTTCTGGGCAAGCGTGTGGTGGCATAATATATACAGGGTATGTCGAAATCGTGAGGGCGCCACCAAGCCTGTCTTAACCCGGCTAACCGGGCCTGGACGGTTAGACGGGAGCGAAGCATGCAAAATACTCCGCCAATAGGATTACTCAAGAGTTGCAAGGTCAAATAACAATTTCGGGATTGCCTTATGCAAGGATTGTAATTAGGTGTCAATCCGACCGCGACTACGCAGCTGTCTCACCCACCTGCACGCTCAAAGCTCCCTCGTTCCGTCGTACAATAATCAGTACAATGAAGGGGGCGTCTATCTGTAAAAGAACATGCACAAGTCGGAACAAAACAATAATTCCCTTAACTAACCAATCATGTATTGAACTTCGGGTTACAATGGGGCGGCAGAGTGCGTCGCCCTATATCTATACTTAGACTATAATTAAGGGCACCAGCTGGCACGCGCGCTCTAAACTTAGCGACAGATGTTGAACAGTAGTGAACAGTAATGAACAGTAATGAGTAGTAATGAGTACAAATATGCTGGCGCGACGCCTTATGCAGCGGACAGCGAAGATTAAATTAGCACTCGCGATATGGACAGTCTGCAATTCTGAAGGAATGCACCAATATGCTGGCGCGACGCCTTATGCAGCGGACAGCGAAGATTAAATTAGCACTCGCGATATGGACAGTCTGCAATTCTGAAGGAATGCACCAATATGCTGGCGCGACGCCTTATGCAGCGGACAGCGAAGATTAAATTAGCACTCGCGATATGGACAGTCTGCAATTCTGAAGGAATGCACCAATATGCTGGCGCGACGCCTTATGCAGCGGACAGCGAAGATTAAATTAGCACTCGCGTTCACAGCGGTAATCAGGTTAAAGACACATACCTTAATGCGTAGGCGGCGAGGGAGCCTGGTACAGTTGAGTTGCGACAGGCTGCAGTTGTAGGTGGCAGGTACCTTCGATGTTACAACGGCTATAGGGATGAGTGCACAACCGCCTTAATGGCGACGTGAGACGCGTCCAGGACGCGTACAACGGGACGACGAAAAATGGGCCACTTTCGTTCTGCGGAACAGATCCTCGTAGGTCGAGATGAAGGGGGCACGACCCCTTACTTACGGAAGCAGGAACTGGGCTCCAAACACCCACGCTACGCCGAAGACAATTCGAAAAACTCCGACTCACAACCACCACACGAGCGTTCTTTGCAACGGGCTGCGGACAACTGCCCAGAGGGAAGCGTTGGCAAAGGTCACCTTGGTCGCGTCCCCACGTGACTAAACCTTGGCAGCCAATCGCGGGGCGATAAAACGAAACAAGTTAATGCCGGCACCAATGGCATCACGCCTCAACGGCGTGCTTTCTAGGAGATTCGGAATTCGGAAAAACGCCATCAGAGGGGAGCTCCAACCGACGAAAAATACTGCTTTTGGAGCTAAATATGTGCGACATCGTGATTCTGGAATTAGGCGATGGAGCCAAATAAAGAACTAAAAGGGCTTAGCATACGGGCACGCTGCCCTAAAGCCTAGGTGGCTATTTAAAATACCAAAATGACCTAACACTCCCCTTACTTGAAAGAGAGTTCCCCGAAGTCTCTTAAAATCAACGGGGAATTTTGGCTGCGGCGCCACGAGCACTCAAACGACCGGAAACGCTGATACGATAGCTGTACCCCCAAAGGAATCACGCACACCGGCCACCAGATAGGGTACGACAGGAGGGAAGAGAGAAGAGGAAGAAGAAAGACTGGATACGCCAGTGGAAATACGAAAAATTGGGTAGGACCTGGCGGTTCGCTGATGGCTAGCACACACTCCCCGGACCACGGAAGACGGGCGACAAGAAAACTAGCTGTCCCAAAGGAGTGGCGCTCCGCCAGGGGTCCACAAAACGATTCGTGTCTGGCTCCCTCGGGGAACCAAACGGGCAAAGACTAGGCAGACTGAGGACAGTCTCGCCGATCCGGCTCGACTGCCCCTCCCAAAATAGGAGTGCCACCACAACGGTTCGCAAAACCACGTCGATAATCGACCACCAAAACGATAAAAAAAAAAGGTAACCGACCAGACTCGAAACGGGTGTGGCACGCACTGCGGCGACGGCCACGAAACTCCGACTGGACCTTAACACCGGGTCCATGACGGTCGCCTAACAGTGCGGTTTTGGAAGGTGGAAAGAGAAAGAGAACAACGGGGTTGGGTAGTTGTCGCCGGGACGAGGTAGATAGTAATGACAAGGGGAAAAAAAGGTAAAGATAGAGCATAGAGAAGGAGGGTTTGGGGTTCCAAATTGAAACCGTGAAAATATCTAAAAAAACGCGCGGTTAGCGCTCGTCAAGATCGGGTCAATAGAACGTCTTACTCCCATGCACACTTTCGACCAACCGTGCCAAAAGAACATGGGGAGGGGGGGGAAGGGATAAGTCCCTCGCAACCTGTCCCACAAGCCACCTGAAGAGGGCACGTTGCGCGTCACGGGATCGGCGCATTGTGGGGTTCCCACAACAAGGAAGCTCGGGGAAAGGCAGGTACTACAGAAGATACGGCTCTAAGCCGGCGGTATGGCCGTCAAGGCCTACAAAAAAAGGAGGGGGGGGATTAGGGAAAACGGGCGCTAGTAGACTAAACGTCCGTGGGATTGGGTTTTAGGTCTTTCGCGTGCCAAGTGCCTTTCGGGGCACCGGTCTCGTCGGACAGCTCGTAAGTGGCAAGCGAAACTCGCCGACTGATATAAAACGGCCCTATAAATTTCGGAGCCAACTTGGCGTTAAAATATTTCGCCGCATCGGAAAGTACGTAATTTCGTCGCCAGACGGTATCGCCTACGGCAAACTGAGCCGGGCGCCTTCGCAAATCGTATGTCGCCTTGGAGGCTTTGTACGCCACGTCTAGTCGCTTGACTATGTCTTCATATACCGACCTTAACGCGGGAGTCCGTCGTAACAAGTCTTCGCGACTCTCTACTCGTATTTGTTCCGAAACATCTACCTCCTCGGGGTTATTGGCGCGCGTCCCCTCTAACTGTATCTCTCTGCCGAAATTGGCGAAATATGGGGTCATGCCGGTGACTTCGTGTACTGCGGTACGCACTGCGCAAGCGACTTTCGACAAATATTTATCCCACTCCCGGTGGTTGTCTTTCACGTACGACGCTAGCATAGTTTTTAATACTTGATTAACGCGTTCTACGGGGTTGGCCTGCGCATGGTAATGCGCGTTAAAGATAATTCGTGATTTATACGTATCGGTAAGCTGTCGGAATTCTCTACTGCGAAACTGTACGCCGTTGTCAACCAAGACGTACTGAGGTGCTCCAAAGAGCAAGAAAACATCGTTCTCAATTTTCTGAGTCACCGCGGTCGCGGTGGCGGTACGCAACGGGAAGAAAAGGGTAAATTTGGTAAAGTAGTCAGCCACGGACAGAATATATACGTAGCCTTTCTTTGAACGGGGAAACGGCCCTACAATGTCGATAGATATCATTTGCCACGGCTTATCCACCACGGGGTGACGACACATCAAGCCGGCCGGGCGTTTTTGTTCGGGTTTCTGCGCTAGGCACGTCGCGCAACGGTTAACGTAACGGGTCACATCCGCCTTAAGTTTAGGCCAGTAATACTGTTGAGCGATAAGGCCGTAGGTCTTATAAATGCCCAAATGGCCTGCGGTAGGTTCGTCATGGTTTTTGCGAAGAATCTCGGCACGTTGAGGCTTCGGAACCACCTCTTTCCAACTCGTGCCTTCGTCCAATTCGGGGTATTTTACGTTGACATGTTTAAACAATTTCCCTCGCGATAGTTTCCACGCCGAATACTTGAATGGTCTTTCTACGACGCGTGTACACATGCGCCTATACCAACGGTCAGTTCGACTGTCGTTCGGCGCCTGAACGCCGGCTTCGGGTTCTCCAGAATCGACAACTGAGACTACATCTATTTCGGGTATACCTCGTTTGTACTTCAACGAGGAAGGCTGTGTATTTGTCGGTGCGCAAAGTTACGGTCTAAAAATTAAAGTGCGGCCGCAAGGCCAAGTGTTAAGCAATGTTTAGTGGAACGGGAACTATCGGCCACCCATCGCAGCCGATAAGTTATCTACCACAACCAAATTTCGCTCCTCCAATCTTTCTGAGTCAAGGGCAACAGCAACAGCCGCTCTTTCAACAAAACAATCACGATCCAGGTATGCAACAATACTTTACGCCCTTTCCCCAAGCCTATCAGCAACCCGTAATTGCAACAGCTAATGTTTCTGAAAAATCTCAAAATGCCTGCTTAAATGAAGACAGCGACGAAGATGAAAGCAATAATAAATTCTCCTGGCAAGTCGTGCACAATAACAAGAGAAAGCGGACCTCCAAGCGACCGCCTGGTGAAAATGTTACAGATAACCAAACAACAAATAAATATGCGCCTCTTAGTCAACTACAAGAGAATAACACTCCCCAATCAACCACTGTTACTACGCAACAGTCAAGTTCACCTCCAATAATTACGCCACATAAACCACCTCCTATCTTCGTCCACGGAGTAAATAATCTGGAAGAAATGCTAACAACTCTATCTGGAATAACAGAAGAGGAACATCTTTTCACTAAGTGTTTATCCAACAACGTAGTCAAAATTAACGTGAAAACATCTGATTTATACAGAAAACTTGTCAAATTCATGAAGGAACAGAATATCGTCCACCACACATATCAACTGAAGGAAGAAAAGCCCTACAGGGTTGTAATCAAGCATTTGCACCCTGCAACTCTAATTCAAGACATAAAAGAAGATCTGGAACGCGAAGGATTTCCTGTCAGAAACATAATCAACATTAGACAAAGAACCACAAAAATTCCACTTCCAATGTTTTTTGTGGACTTAGAACCGGCGGGAAACAACAAAGATATCTACAAGCTAAAATATCTTCAAAATAAAGTTATCGCAGTTGAGCCACCGAGGAAAAGTACTGAATTAGTACAATGCACACGATGTCAACAATACAACCATACTAAAAGTTATTGTAATCGACCATACGCGTGTGTAAAGTGCGGCGGGGCGCATAACACAAAAGCTTGCAACAAAACCCCGAATACTCCAGCAAAATGTATCCTATGCGACGGCGCACATCCAGCCAATTATAAAGGGTGTCAAGTATACAATGAACTACAAAATAAATATCGACCGGGACAGAGCCAGTCACGAAAGCGCATAACTGACTACAGACAATACAATAGTCAGACCACCTACGCGCAAATGACTAAAAACAATGCAGAAACCCCTCAAAGCAATTCAGATATAACCCTTTCCCACTTTTTGCAAGAATTTAAAGGAATGTTTACGCAATTACTTAACCAAAACAACATGATACTCAATATGCTGTCAACTGTCATAACGAAATTAGTTCGTAATGGCTAAGTTCTTAATAATAGCTCTATGGAATGCCAATGGGCTCCAGTCAAAAAAATCTGAAATTGATTTATTTTTAAAGCTACACAACATTGATATATTACTGATATCAGAAACCCACTTCACCGATAGATCGTATATGAAAATACCAAATTATATAATATATCACACTCAGTACCCGGATGGGACCGCACACGGTGGAACAGCTATCATTGTCCGCGAATCCATCACTCATCATGAATTACCAAAATACGATAGAGATTTTCTACAGGCAACAACAATCCAAGTGACTATGCAGGAAAAACCGACAACGATATCAGCCGTATACTGTCCACCTAGACACAACATCACCAAAGACATCATTCAACCATTCTTTGAATCACTAGGTCAACGCTTTATTGTTGGCGGGGATTTTAATGCCAAACACGTTAATTGGGGATCAAGATTAACAACGACGAAGGGAAGAGAATTTTGCAAACTTATTACTGAAAAACGGTATCTCACACTATCCACGGGCGAACCAACCTACTGGCCAGCAGATTCGAATAAAGTACCTGATCTTCTAGACTTTTATATCCTAAACGGTATTTCGGTCAACTTCACGGAAGTACGACCCAACTTTGATATAAATTCGGATCACACGCCTGTTATTGCCACCATCAGCACAACCGTTATAAAAAAGAAATGCAAGCCAAAGTTGTATAATAAGACCACCGACTGGGATTTATACAAGGAATTGATAGACCAAAAAATATCCCAGCATTCAGTTCATATAGAAACAGAAGCTGACATAGAGGACACAACAAACTTTCTCATCACCTCTGTTCAAGAAGCGGCTTGGGATGCTACTCGCACATATACAGTAGAAGAACGACAGACACAAAATATACCTATGGAAATAATGGAACTGGTTAAAGAAAAAAGAAAAGCACGAGCGAGATGGCAAAGGAGTCGACATCCTGCTGATAAAAATACCTATAACAGGCTCATCAACAAACTAAAGACCAAGCTACGAGAGTTCAAGAACAAAACATTCACTGCCTATGTGGAAAATCTAAGCACCAAAGACAATACAATCTGGAAAGCTACAAAAGGGTTTAAACGACCCACCCTCACCATATCCCCAATTCGTAAGCCTGATGGTACTTGGGCCAGGCGTGAGAATGAAAAAGCAGCAGCATTTGCGGAACATCTTGCACAGGTTTTTCAACCGCACAATAATAACCCAAACCCAGAAATAGAAAATTTCCTTGACGCTCCCCTCCAGCTGTCTCCACCGATTAAAGCTCTCAAACTGCAAGAAATAGAACAGGAAATAAAATATTTAAAAAAGAATAAGGCACCAGGATTTGACCTAATTACCGGAAAAGTACTATCTGAACTCCCCAACTCCGGATTATTGTTTATAAAAATCTTATTTAATTCAATCCTAAGACTCAGTTACTGGCCCACTCAATTTAAACATGCAAACATAATACTAATACCTAAGCCAGGCAAACCGCCAACGGAAGTAGCTTCTTACCGGCCTATAAGCCTCTTACCGGTGCTATCAAAACTTCTGGAAAAGTTGATTTTAAAGAGAATAAATGAAGATGATTTGTTAGCGGATCACTTACCTGATCACCAGTTTGGATTTCGTCGTAATCACTCTACCATTCAACAGTGTCATCGCTTGACGAATATTATTTACACCGCTTTTGAAGACAAAAAATACTGCTCATCTGTCTTCTTGGATGTGAAGCAAGCGTTCGACAAAGTGTGGCATACAGGCCTCCTACATAAAATCAAGCGAGTGTTCCCACACAACTACTACGAACTGCTAAGAAGTTACTTGCTAAATCGTACATATCAAGTCAAACATGGAGAGGAGCTATCACAGATATTTCCCATAACCGCAGGCGTTCCTCAAGGTAGCGTTTTAGGTCCTCTGCTATATTTAATCTTCACTGCTGACCTACCTACAGCCCCAGATGTTGAAATGGGAACATTCGCGGATGACACGGCTATCCTATCGACACATGAAGATCCAGCTATAGCGTCACAGCAGCTTCAAAACTACTTAAACCTCTTAGAGGACTGGCTGAACCAATGGAGAATTAAAGTTAATGAAAGTAAGTCCACTCACATGACTTTCTCCTTAAGAAGACAGCAGTGTCCTCCTGTTTATATTAACACTGTAGAAATACCACACGCTACCGAAACTCGATACCTGGGACTACACCTGGACAGAAAGCTAACTTGGAAAACACATATTACAAAGAAAAGGAAACAAATGGACCTCAAAATAAAAAAAATGGATTGGCTAATCGGTAGAAGATCTCCACTTTCCCTCGATAACAAACGGCTTCTCTATAAGGTAATAATTAAGCCCATATGGACCTACGGACTAGAACTATGGGGATGCTCCAGCATGTCCAACTTAAACATCATACAGAGATTCCAATCGAAGGTACTCAGACAGATTGCAAATGCTCCGTGGTATGTCAACAACCAAACTTTACATACGGACTTAGATATGCCAACTGTAAAAGAAGAAATCTACCAACGGGCAGTGAAACACCATGATCGCTTGTTAGCACATCCAAATCCATCAGTTCAACCTCTACTAGAAGAACCAGCCTTCAAAAGACTTAACAAGAAATGGCCCCGTGACCTGCTCAACCACTAACGTCTCCAGGGCAACACCAACAGGTTAAATCCCTCAAGCCTATAATCAGCAAATCAGCTAATAGAACTTATATGTATTGTGTTTTATAAATATGTACATAGTTCTGATTGTTGATGTACCACTTATCAATAAAAAAAAAAAAATCTATTTCGGGTATAGCACGGGATAGCGCATCCGGAACGACGTGGTCTTTTCCCTTCCGGTGTTTGATCGTGAAGTCGTATTGTTGGATTCGAACAGCCCAACGGGCGAGTCTCCCGGTGGGTTCCTTAAGATTATTTAGCCAGATAAGTGAATGATGGTCAGTAACGACTGTGAAGTGAGTGCCTTCTAAATATGGACGTAACTTCTCTATGGCCCACAGGACGGCCAAACATTCGCGTTCCGTAACCGAAAAGTTACGCTCAGGTTTCGTAAGAGTCCGACTAATGTAACAGATGACTTGTTCTTGGCCATCAACGGTCTGAGTCAGCACGGCGCCGATACCAACATTGGAAGCGTCCGTCTGTACGATAAACGGGAGAGAAAAATCGGGACACGACAAAATGGGTGCCGAAACTAGGCAATTTTTGATGGTTGTAAATGCGACTTCGCATGACTCGGTCCACTCAAACTTCTGAAACTTTTTCAATAACGACGTCAGCGGAGCAATAATGGCTGAGAAACTTGGTATGAAACGCCGATACCACGATGCCATGCCGACAACTCGCCGTATCTCCGAAACGTTTCTAGGTCGCGGCAAGTTAAGAATCGCCGAAACTTTATCGGGGTCGACTAAAAGTCCTTGGGCGTTAACGACATAGCCCAGGTATCGTAATTCTGGTTGGCAAAAATGGCATTTATCACGACCCAGTGTTAAACCAGCGTCGTTTAGTCGCTGCAATACTTCGTCTAGAATCTCGACGTGCTTTTCGAAAGTCGGGGTACAAATAATCACGTCATCTAAATAGACAAAGACGTAAGGTTCCAATTCGGGACCCAACACATGGTCGACGAAACGTTGCCAAGTCGCTGGCGCGTTATGAAGCCCAAAGGGCATGCGAGTAAATTGAAACAAACCGCGCCCGGGTACTGTGAAGGCCGTTAGTTCCTTAGATTTCTCTTCCATTTCAATTTGCCAGTACGCGGATTTGATATCAAGCGACGTCATGAACCGGGCATCGCGTAAGCGATCCAAAATCGAAGACACGTAAGGTATCGGGTAGGCGTCCTTCTCGGTGACGCTATTCAATTTACGAAAGTCAACGCAGAAACGATAGGTTCCATCTTTCTTTTTAACTAGTAAAATCGGGCTCGACCAGGCTGAACGAGAACGTTCCACAACGCCTGATTTAAGCATACTGTCCAACTCAGCATCGATATGCGCCTGCATTGCGGGAGAAACCGGATAGTACCTTTGTTTAACCGGTGCCGCCTTAGTAGTGATTTTATGTTGAACGTACTTGGCGCAGCCGAGTTCGGGTTTAGCGATAGTAAAATGTCGGTTTACGAGAGTGTCTAATTGGGCTCGTTGATCCGAGTTCAGGTCGAACATAGACTGCAAATTGCCGGTAGGAGTATCAATGGCCGCTACGCCGGGTTTTGAGAATTCCCACTCCCCTCGAAACACGTCTGGGACTATTCCCACTGACTTCCAAAAGTCTATCCCCAGGATCAGGGTGTGCGGAACCTCCGGAACTATCAAAACATCGATAGCTACCACTCTGTTATTTAAACGAATAGGTAAGTGCAGGGTACCTAGACTGGTCACGGTCTGTCCATTAGCCACTGAGCAAACGGGTCTCAGCTTCTTATTTATGCGCAGGCCTACAGTACGCAACACGTCCCAACCCTTAGCTCCTAAGATCGTTCGATTCGCTCCTGAGTCCAACAAAGCTAACAACTCGAAACCCATGATTTCAACAGTCACATGCGGTCGACGGTCATCAGATGACCTTTCTAATACGTAATCGAGAATGACTTTATTTTTTTTAAATTTGGTCTCGCGCTCCTCGATAAGTCCCTTCATAAATTTAGTCGAATTGCTAAACACGCGCGAGGACACTGCTCGACCGTTCAGCGTCTCGCGGGGTCGTTTCCCTGTCCCTTATCTCTTGTTCGACAACGAGGACAAGTGTTTACGGTCACTTCAGGTTTGCCGCAACGGTAACAGAATTTCTTGCCGCGGGGTCGCGGACACCTACTGGCTCTATGGCCTGGTTCGTTACAGTTCCAACACCGTATGCTTGACTTGGGTGCCGGTTCTCGATTCCTCCTCTCGGGAGTATTAACGTCACGCGTTTCGACAATATCAACTGGGCACGTTTCCGCGATAGGCGCGACCTCGACGTATGCCAAGTCTGTTTCTAAGTCAGACTTCTTCCTAGAAGGTGGCACGTAAGTTTCAATGGCATAGCGCCGTTCCTCAATCTTCCGTCCGTATAGCGCTAGCTCGTCGATCGACCGGACTTCCGTCAATCCCAACTGGGTTTGGTATAAAGGTGAAATATTATGCAACAAAATACGCAACTGTTTCTCTTCGGGAACCGCTTCGGTCAGGCGCGAAAACATTGTGCGCATGATAGCGATATAAATGCCCATACTTTCCGTAGGGCCTTGCGTGCGACGTCTAATTTCGTCCAACAACCGTTCATCATAATTCGCAGGCTGAAACTCTAGACGCAATAAATCGACTAACTGTTGCCACGTGTTAGGGGTCGCTCTATTCGCGCGATACCATAGCAATGCGTTGCCCGAAAACAAATCGATGGCCTGCATAAACAACTCTTCTTCGGTAAGGTTTCTGGCCACTCTGAGTTCGCTAACACGCTCGATGAAAGCGTTGACCGACAGACCTTTCGGGTCACCTGAGAATTGTATGTTCCATTTCGAAACAGGGGTTGCCTTAAATGAGATCGTACGTGACATCGGCGCAACAAAACTCGGAGTCGACATAGTTGCCGCCGTCGTAGTCGTAGTCGTCGTCGCGACGGTAATGGTAGGTGCGACACCGGACGTCGATGGCAGCGTTACGGCGCTTTCTTCCTCAGCCGTAGTCGTAGACGACCCTAGCTTTACTTGGTTAAGCTCGTAGGTTGAACGTATGAGTGATAATTCCGCGAACGCTTTTTGTTTGAGCGCTCGCTCTTCCTCCGTTGTAGCTGAACTATTCGTCAGACGGCTCATTCCGTGATAAAATTTCGTTTCGATCGTAGCCGCTACTTCTTTAGTCGGGTTAGCTAAATATACCTGAATCTTTTCTTCTAATTCGCCAATCAATGTTGTCACGGCCGTGAGATCCTCCTCGAACGTATACGGGTACGGCGGTCGCGTATCCATATCTGCGCGTCCCTCCTCTCTCAATACATCGCGTAACCGGGAGCGCAACAAGGTAACCGTGCCGGAAGCATCACGGCCTCTGATTCTCAACTCGTATTCAGCCTCCGCGCGAAGCAGGCGTTCAATATGTAGCTTTAGCACCATGTTTACAACCGGGAAAGGACCGACTTGTATAATACGTCGTATAAAAAGAAAAACGTTAGCACGTGTTTGGTAAGTCAATTACGTCAGATATCCGAACCAAATCGTAGACGGTCAAGACGGGAGAAATCGGGAAAAAGTGGTTTGTTACCTTTCACTCGCCCAATGGCTTAACGGGACTATCTGTCCATATCCTTTGCGACGAGACCGAACATAAGCGAAAAAGAGCAAATTCCAAAACTAGGCGGTCAACGAATGGCTTAACGCGCCTACTACCAACCAACAATGGTCACAGACAGTACTGCGCCCGAAATCGAGCGAAAGAAAAAGAAAAAAAAAGAAAAAATCCGAAATGGGGTCGCGCGTTGTCACGCAACAAGGTCTCAGACGTTAAAGCGTCAGAATTAAGACACACGGATGGGCTTAACGAGACTACTCCAGTCCAATAACAGCAACAAGCCACAATCGGGCCGCCAAAATTAAGACACACAGCGCAAAAAAAAGGAAAACCCCAAAATGAGGTCGAGCGTTGTCGTGCACCAATAGGCTCCAAACGTTGGAATAGCCAAAATCAAGGCACAACGGGTGGCTTGACGACAGAACCAAACAGACACAACCCCACGTTAGGGAACCAAAATTAAGACGTACAACGAAGGGGCTTGACGAGAAGACGAATATCGGAAAAGAACAGGCCCACACGTTGGGAAGCCAAAATTAGCCTGTTACGGTATTAAAAGGACTTTACGACACCCACCCAAAGGTGAGCATCGCACCACGGAATCAGTCCTGAAAACCTGACACACTTGCCCTGAAATCGGTTCGAAATAGGCTAATAGGCCACGGCTGGAACGCTCAGGGAGTCGGGCGTGAGTCACACGATACGTTCTGGGCAAGCGCGTTGTGGCATAATATATACAGAGTATGTCGAAATTATGAGGGCGCCACCAAGCCTGTCTTAACCCGGCTAACCGGGCCTGGACGGTTAGACGGGAGCGAAGCATGCAAAAATACTCCGCCAATAAGATTATTCAAGAGTTGCAAGGTCAAATAACAATTTCGGGATTGCCTTAAGCAAGGATTGTGATTAGGTGTCAATCCGACCACGACTACGCAGCTGTCTCACTCACCTGCACGCTCACAGCTTCCTCGTTCCGTCGTACAATAATTCGTACAATAAAGGGGCGTCTATCTGTAACAGAACATGCACAAACCGAAACAAACAATAGTTCCCTTAACTAACCAATCATATATTTCACTTCGGATTACAATGGGGTAGCAGAATGCGTCGCCCTGTATCTAACCTTAATCTATAATTAAGGGCACCAGCTGGCACGCGCGCTCTAAACTTAACGACAGATGTTGAACATTAGTGAACAGCAATAATAGGTAGTAACGAGTACAAACATGTACGTGGCCTTATACGGCGGGCAGCGACGATTTACATTAGCCTTCACGGCATGAACAGTCTGCAAGTCTGAATGAATACACTAGCGTAGTAATGAGTAGGTACAAAGATACACGTTGCCTTATGCAAGGGCAGCGACGATTTACATTAGCCTTCACGGCATGAACAGTCTGCAAGTCTGAATGAATACACTAGCGTAGTAATGAGTAGGTACAAAGATACACGTTGCCTTATGCAAGGGCAGCGACGATTTACATTAGCCTTCACGGCATGAACAGTCTGCAAGTCTGAATGAATACACTAGCGCAGTAATGAGTAGTAATGAGTAACACTCGCGTTCACAGCGGTAATCAGGTTAAAGGCACATACCTTAATGCGTAGGCGGCGAGGGAGCCTGGTACAGTTGAGTTGCGACGAGCTGCAATCGTAGGTGGTAGGTACCTTCGGTGTTACAACGGCGAAAGGGGGTGAATGCATAACCGCCTCAATGGCGACGGGAGACGCGTTAGGACGCGTACAACGGGACGACGAAAAGAATGGGGGCCTCACTCGTTCTGCTGAACCAAATCCTCGTAGGTCGAGATGAAGGGGGCACGACCCCTCACTAACAGTAGCAGGAACTGGGCTCCAAAAACACCCACGTTACGCCGAAGACCACTCGACAAATTCCGACTCACAACCACCACACAAGCGCTCTCTGCAATGGGCTCCGGACGACTGCCAAGAGGGAAGCGTCGGCAAAAGGTCACCTTCGCCGCGTCCCCCACGTGACTAAACCACAGCGAATCGCAAGGCGATGAAATGAAACCAACCAATGCGGGCCACGCTGGTATCACGCCGCCACAGCGTGCTATTCAGAATTCAGAAAAACGCCATCAGAGGAGAGCTCCAACCGACGACAAATACTGCTTTTGGGGCTAAATATGTGCGAAATCGTGATTCTGGAATTAGGCGATGGAGCCAAATAAAGAGCTAAAAGGGCTTAGCATACGGGCACGCTGCTCTAAGCTTAGGCGGCTATTCAAAATACCAAAATGACCTAACTAACGGCGTGAAATGCAATTAAGCATCTGATACAGCAAAATGACTTAACAATGCATCTATCCTACCGTTATAATACAACAAGGTTTAAGTAATCCTCGATTCTGCTTAAAACATGTAAAACAATATCCAAGAAGTATGTCAGCATAACATAATTGTGTCTACACACTCGCGCGTATCAATACAAGCTAGCAGCTGATCAGGGCGATCCTAAATATAATTAAACATAATGAACAGGTGACTAAAACCAAGTACATCTTAAAGAGAATATATTCATTAATAAAAAAATTTTCTTTAGTTACTGTTAAAAATTAAGAACTCCCAAATACAATTACCACGAGCCGCCACTGGTAGCACCAGAATTTAAGTAGCCATAGCCTTAAAGGTGTGTCTTTTTTTAAATAATGCACTGTATTGTGCCTTATAAATCGTGTGTTGCAAGGTACAATATGTTCTTTTTAAGTGGGAGAATGCTATATGATATTTGCAAAATTGCAAATAAATAAAAAATTGGGATATAAAAAATAAACACAAATTGTGCTCATTTTATACAAACTCCGTACATTATTACAGATTCAAAAAATGCCTAACAGCAAGGCGAGTAGAAAACGAGAAAAAATTAATAGAAACGACTTCAAAATGCTGTGAACTCTGTAACTACTACCTAATACCTTAGCATGTCCTTTCGTGAAGCGGTTACAGTTTTAAGTGTGAATATTGCTACGCTACATCATTTGATCAAAGTACACAGATGAAGTGCATTAGATACACTCGAACAGTAAAAATGTGTTTTTTGAGATTACATAATGGATACATAATCGGGATTTTACGACAAAACCCGATCGCATTTACCACAGGTTGGTTTACGTTGGGAAACGACGTAGTAAAGCTCCCGATCGTTCGCAGCTAGCTCGCGGGTGTCGTTCCGTTACGTGAGGTTCGATCCTGTCTTAGGACAATAAAAACTGTGAGCAAATTCCAAGGCGCCATCGTGAAATTCTACCCGTAGCTGGATAGATCTACTTAGTTCACGACCTAAGCAGCGAGTCTGGTAGAAATACTTAGTGGAGACTTAACTGTTTTTCAACTAAGGTTCTAATTGCTCTAGCTACTGAAATTCAACTTTCCTTTACAATCTCTTAACAATTGTTCAACCACAAAAAATTAAACGCAACTTCCGAATTGAACGAATCTTGTTACTGTTTAAATAACTGGCACTTTTACTCAAAGAAACTAAATATGTTGTTTACAAATGAGGTTAATTAGGCTTTTAAACTACTATGGTTGCAAAAAAAATACAGTGTAAATATAAGTACTCAACTCATAAATCAATTTATAAAATTTGAAACTCGAGAAAGCAAAACAGCAAAAGTATATCAAGTAGCAAGAGTCTTCTGTAAATAAAGAGAACAGAGCTCGACTTAAAATAACTAACCTTGAGTGCTCAAATCAAAACAATAAACCTCAAGTGTACAATGTCGAGCTATCTTTGCATTCAGAACAAATCTTATTAAACGCCGACAAAATAATAGTACGTACATATGGTGTTACAATTTGAAATATATGACAGCACAAGGAGCACCATAAAGTTTAACAATCAGGATAAAATGACATTAAATTAAGTTAAATGGGCATTCGTTAATTTAAGCACTTCACTGAACAAACTCGTTCACAATGACGGTAAAACACTATTAAGTATATCACAGTGTTTTTAGCTGAGGCGAAAGTTAACCATTCAAGGGGGGAAATGCTGTAAAGTGTTAATTTCACCCAAACTCAACTTTGGACAGTTGCTTTTTAATGGCATCGAAGACTTATGGAAGGTGCGACAGTAAGTAGTAAACCCTCCTCTGCTTTGACAATTTTTGGCACAGCTCCACAAACACAAAACGTCGTTAAGCCCCGGGTTTATAAGAGATTAGCCCACTGTTTAAAATCCGCAGGAACCAAGACAGAAAGCGTACGTAGGTAATATTAACTAACGGACAATCAGCGAGTTTTGGATCCTGACTTTTCATTTGTATCAAAAGGCTAGCAGCCAACTAAAATCATTGACACGAGACTGATCGCTTGCACTTCCAACAGCGGCCTACAGCATTTCTACGAATCCTGGGGGCGAAGTCTTTTATTCATATAAGTATTTGTGTTTATTTTTCGGTGGTCAGCATACAAGTCCTGCTTGATCGACTTATCGGCAGCTAATCCGGCACTGCGCCTTCCAAGTTTAATACTTGGGCAGCTAGTGCTCGTATTCGCGCTCACACCTTGGTGTCGTTCTACTTCACGTTTTGTCAGCTCTGATGTGCTCTGTCGCCCTCATAGCATGGAAAATTTTAAATGAAGCAACGGCTTCTGTGATTTGGCAATAAAAAGCATACTCGGCGAAAGGAGTCGAGGGATTTTTAACGCACATGTTGCAATCGATTTTTTTAATGCGTTTTGAAGCAACGCAGCCTCTAAAGTACCCGACGACGCGTTAATTAAAACACAGATCAATGAAGGTAAATAAAACTTATCGC
Source organism: Agriotes lineatus (assembly GCA_940337035.1). Taxonomy (NCBI): domain Eukaryota; kingdom Metazoa; phylum Arthropoda; class Insecta; order Coleoptera; family Elateridae; genus Agriotes; species Agriotes lineatus. Next base: position 28,291 of record CALNHX010011467.1, read on the forward strand.
AGCTGTCTTTGGGCACATATATATTTCAGCAATTTGGAAACAATTAATTACTCACGCTTTTATCGTTATAAGTTGATTGATTAGAAGGAGTAATTAACACGCTTCAGTTTGAATTCAAGACCTTAGCAAGAACTGATTATATTTGCGGCAACTGCCTTTGTCGATGGATACGCTGAGAAATGCATGTACTTACATTTTGATTCGTTGTTATGTCTAACAATCGTGAAGGGGAAGATCCTGGTATGTTGCATCGTGATAAAAAGCACTTCTAAGCAGGATTTGGCTGCATTATTTTGTAGAATCCGAGAACGCCACAAGCAATAAGAGCAGCTAACTGCGGTAAAAGAGGCCTAGGGCATTCTGAAATTTCCAGCCAGCTTGCACGTCAAAGCGAAAAATGGCAGGCCTAGATATTCTTTGAGTAACTGTAGAATAACCTTAAGAAAAAGCTTTCAGTCGACAGTTTCCAGGCATTGCAGCTCCACCGTCCAGTCCAGGTCAGTGTCTCGCCCGGGGGATGAAGATAGATGGAGGCTACTCGCCAATCCATACGACACCAAAGGGCCTCTCTCTCACCCCTGCAACTCCCATCCACATGGTCTGAGAAACCCTCACCACCGAACTTCCATGACGAGATCTACCAGCCGATGTTCCAGCGGAGCTACAACCCATCGAAATGTCCACGACCTCGGTCGAAGAAACCGTGGTACCGCTGGCAACCCCTAAAGAAGATAAACCAGCGTCTCTTTGTTTGCCAGATTTTCCCGGCGTCATGGGCAGAAAAGTACTTCCAACCACATCAAAACCCCTGCAGGAAAAAAGGAAGCCCGTGGGCGTCGATACCAACCTTTTGAGATGATCCTGCCATCCGGGGAACGCCTTCAAATGCCTCGAGAAGAAACCGTCGCCCTCGGCCTAATCAGAAACCGCTGTGCGATCCACCAGCAAAAACCTCCCGTAAAATGGAACAAGAAACTTCCTCCATTAACCTGAGTCCGGGAACCAAACTCCCCCGTAGAAAGGAATAAGAAAATTTCGCAGTTGACTGAATCCGGGAGGCAGGAGAAGACAGTACCACCAGCGGGTTCCACCAGCTTCACCTGAAGGGTCAATTATCCAGAAGTCTGAAGATTAAGCAGGGCTGATACCGCAGCCCGTTTCAAAATCACACACCAGAAGTGGTTTCGACTTCAAACAATTCAGTACCAGAATTTTATTTGCGAGAAGTTGGAGCCAGGAAACCACCAACCGACCCCCAGGTGCCGTCCTAATGTTTTCTCCACCAGCAGCTCATCGCTTTCCGAAGAGAGGGGTAGGTGCAACGTTTCGCTCCTAATTCATAGTTATTTAACCTTAATCTAAAATAAAGAGCGTTTAATTTTCGCGTTTCGAACATTTCTTGCGTTCCAGAGTGCCCATGGCTGGAGATCCACCGCGGTGAGCAAGTGACACGACAACTCGTTCAGCGCGCATTTCCGCTCTTAAGCTTTATTAGAGGGAATTCGACAGCTAGATATAAAATCAAGCAGGGGCAGGATTATACGAAGAGATCTCAACCAAGATTTCCGAAGAAAAAGGATTAGCTAGCCCGTCCCGTTGTCTAAGATAATTATCCTTCCTGTGGATAATTTACTATAGGTAAATAGTCACACAGCCTTCGATACTATCTCAGTTTTAACCAACGTGTGCCTGGAACTCGGGAACGTTGTTTCCTGGCAAATTAATGGCCTCAAAACCCCCGATAATTTCTCAGTCTTAACCAACGTGTGCCTGAAACTCGGGAACGTTGTTTCCTGGTAAATTAATAGCCCCAAAGTTCCGGCAATTTCTCAGTCTTAACCAACGTATGTCTAGAACTCGGGAGCGTTGTTTCCTGATAAATTAATAGCCCCCACTCCCGGTAATTTCTCAGTTGTCATCAGCGTGTGCCTGGAAATCGGGAACGTGGGTGAATAGCGTAACAATTTCCCAGAAATCCAACTACGCTCCGTAGTAATCGATTTTCTCGAAATTGCAAGCACTGCTGTAAATTAAAAGACAGGCACGCCAAATTATTTTGGCCGAAACCTTAAGTAGAATTCGTCCTTGACACGCGCCGGTTAACGTTATCAAGGTAGCTAACCTCATACTGAGAGCCCGATGCTATCAGTAATCCGAATTCCACAGCTGGACACGTGGGGACACTTCGCTTTCAAAAGAAAGTAACACAGGTGTTACCAATTATAAACAATTATTTGGTTTTACTAATTAAAGCAAATAATAACACCATGTATTTATTTCACTTGTGTTTTTGACAGTCGAACTAACTATTTTATAAATTCGCAGTACTACTAACATTAGTCAATTACTCTGGATAGTCCAGTGACCATCAATCTGTGGGGAAGCCGAAACCGCTCCTGCAAGTCTGGTTGCCTAGCTGCCCAGCCGCGAGTGGAATATAATTAGCTTTTATTTGTATATATAATTATAACTGGTTTAAATGTCTATTTAGTTTTATACCTAAGACGTGAATTTATTGTACATAGTGGTAAATAAATGTAATTTCTGTTAATTTGTAATCCTTAAATCAGCCAAGGTAAATACAAATCCAACCTGGCCCATTTAGAGCTGTCACTTAAATAGGCAAAATTAATGATAGCTAAAATACTGAATAAATACACTAGAAAGCATTATGTTTGTTTCATATCATAAACTGTTTCCCCTGAACAAGTGAATCAAGTATCGTTATTGATTTTGGAGAAGTTTGTCGTTATCGGCTTAGATCTTGGTCTTCAATACCAAGATCAAAATCGGACTTGGTCTTACTCTTAAGCTGTTTATAAAAATTAACATTTTAAGAAAATTAATGTTTTCCGATTTACAATTGAGCTGTAAAGATAAACATCTTCGCTAACAAATGTTTGACTTCACTTTCTTCTTCTCCCCCCCCCCCCCCTATTCTAGGCCAGTGGCCAGTTTTAACCACAAAGTTCTTCTATAAACCTTGTCCGTCGAAATTCAAAAAGAGTTCCCTTGTTAAGCTTTAACGGCTACCGCAGATGTTAGCGAGAAGCGCACGATTTTTGAACTCCAGGGTCACCTTGTTAAAACATCAGTTGAATTTTGCTTCAAAATTATAAGAATACTTGAAAAATTGATTAAAACTTGCCCCAAATTGCTGGGTCAAGTCATACAATAATTAGCAGGAATGTGTCGCAACCACAACTCAGCATTTTAACCAGCTCACTCTCGACCACCGCATTTGACACCTTAACACGTTTATTTAGTTCGGATGCAGTGGAGGCATTGATTTCACACATGCGATAGAGAGGTGACCCAAATGACGCAAAAGATGCTTGATGAAAGATATTACGCTGCGGTACTATGAAGACTTTGTCTTCCTCAAAAATTGCACATTATAGTAACTTCACCAGTTCTGCAACATTTGCAACTACATGAAGCATAACTGTAAACGAAGATGTCGAATTACCTACCTGCCCATTTAACAATTAAAATTCAAGATTGTGACGGCTTATATTATCCAAATTCCATTTTTGTAGGTATTATAAACATTTATTTTAAAACTGTTTATAACTTAAAAAACATCTTTAGTAAAGACAACAACCAGAACCACATTTAGGTGCTCTATTTCATC
>CALNHX010011468.1:0-31922 GCA_940337035.1 Agriotes lineatus
AACGGGCCGAGAAAATGTTAGATATACGAATCCTGTTCCACTAAGGCGCTTAATAAGCGGGTGTCCTATATAATTTTTTGCGCTTTCAAATTTACTTCTAGAAAAGTAGTTTTTCTACTTTGCGCTTAGAATCTACTTATTGTGACATGGAAAACAGTATTACGATAGACACTGTTAGTAGTAAAACACTTCTGGAGTCTGTGGTTTGAATCTGACACAATTCGATCCCTAACTACACAGATATTTAACAACCGCTAAATACGTAGTTCGACAGCCAGGCTGCCATCGTCAGTGTCACCATAGAGAGAAACTAACACGACAAAGTTGGCCGAAGATATGCTCCTCACCAAATCACCTGTGAAACTCAGCACTCCTGAATTTGAATTTGACTTTTCAAAGTTTATTCAAGGTCTACACAATAGTTCATTATAATTAACCTAACTTACTGCTGTTTAGGGGACTACCTCTCTTCGGCTTTACATGAAATATTTGGACTTAAAAAAAATTACATTTCATTTTAGTTTAAACTTTCATGTTTACAATTTTTTTAAATTTAAGATATTACATACTTACAAAAAAAATAATTTAGACTTAAGATAGTGCATTTTACAGAAAATTTATGTTAGGATATTAGACATTTACAAATTTACAAGAATAAGGTGATATGGTACAGTAAAATCGGATCATCGGAGGTTGAGGGGAACGTTTTCTAGGATATGCTGCAACTCATCGGAAAGATTTTTCGCGTCGCCGAGAAGAATGGCTGGGGGAAACCTCTTCTTCGTCTTGGGCCTCCTGGTTACGAAATCTGAAGTTCTGAGGGTGGTAATGGTGTGATGGTGGTCCTGCTGTATCTCTCGTTGCACGAATCGGCCGCGGAGATCGGAGAGTATGCCGTCTATAGAGGGAATGCCGACAAGGTCGCAAACCTCCCGAGAGGAATGAACCAGTTCAGGTGCCGCATCTTCCTGGTTCCTCCAAAGTTGCCTCGGAGCATGGAAAGAATGATACTCTTTCTCTGAATAGAATCGAGGTATCCTTGAAACTCAGGCGACGACGTTGTTGGGGTCCAATAAGGGTCTGCCGTGGTGATGTGAGTTTTTAAACCTGATGACCTGGGTTCCTTTTCAGGTTAGATTTGATTCTCCTACGCTGAAACCAGAGTTCGAGGCTCAAAAGAGACGGGGACAGAAGGTTGGAGGCGCGGGCGCTGCTAATGGCTTTGACCCAGATGGCGGTATGGCGGTGTCATCTGCGTACTGAAAAAGTTGGACTCTTGGGTTGGGCGAGAGGGCAATGTCGACGCAGAAGGTGATAAAGAGCAGGGGGCCGAGAATCAAACCTTGAGCAAACCCGGCTCTTGGGGAGAACGACGGTCTTGAAGTTCTTCCACGGACTGTAACCTGGTGTTGGCGGCAGGATCGATAACCATTGATGATGTTGACGAAGAAGAGATGGTCATGAAAATCCAAAAGCTTTTTAGCATAACAGCATGCCAGACCGCGTCAAAAGCTCTGTCAATGTCCAGCATGACGGCTAGGAGGCATTGACCGGAGTTGATGGCAAGAGTAGAGTCAGTTTGGAACTGAAACAGAAGTTTGGTGGTGCTTCTTTGAGGACAAAATCCGTATTGCATGACGTTGTTATGAAATCCATTCCTTCACTTATTACTCGATCCCTTAGATATAAGCTGACTCCAACTAATCCAAAAATGTATTGTTTATCTAAGATACATAACCAGGTAGAATGGTGAGACCTATTGTTTCTGGTATTAGTTAACTCTTTTAATCACCTCTTATCTATGTGATTAACAAATTAATTTAGAAATTTGCCAATACCTGTGTTTCCAAGCATACCAGTTACAAACCATGATATATCTGCGGGAATGACTTGGATATTAATTTGAAGTCAAACAAAATTCCCAAGTTTGTTAGATTAACTACCCACAGCATGCACCAGAATTACTTTCAAATGGACGGAAAATTCTATGAACAACACGAAGGAACAGCAATGAGATAACACCTTTCTCCCTTCATTGTCAAACTTTTTGTGTCAAAATTCGAAATTGAATTTTAAAAGTAATGCAGAGTATATTCGAAGGATTTGGTTCAGGTATGTGGACGATATGTTTGCTGTTTTTGATTTATCTAGATGTAGTATTGATAATTACATGAATCAGTTAAATTCATAATTTCCTAGCATTACATATGAAGTGGAAAAACGAAGGACAGCTACCATTTCTATATACCGTAGTAATAAGAAATAAACATAATATACTGTTTGAGGCTTTCGCGGTTACTCGAACTACTTTCGTTAACAGATAATTTCAGCTTAGACCGCGTAGTCTTTGTGGATAAACAACAAGCATTCGCTGGTTTAATGTGCCCTGTACTTTGTAAACTCGAACAAAGATCCACTCAATACCCACGCTCTTTGGTGGCTCGTGTTGTGTGAGTACCTTGCCAAGGAGGATACATGCAAATTTGGCCTTGGTGCTGTTTGTGCACCCATATTGACTAATGCTTCACAAGACCTTGCAGTTTGCATCATCAGAGTGAAAATCGCACTAAGAACTGAAGATACCAGCGTGGGGCTATGTATAGTCCACTTTTCCAGCCGCTAGGGGCGACGTAACCCTGACTGGTCGTTCAAGTGCAGCGTAATCCGGGGGGATAGCCGTATGATGCACAGTGGTTGTAGTGCTTTATATCGTGCCTACGTTTTGCTAAGCTTAAAGCCATCTATCTTGTTTATATGTTTTGGATGTTTTTCTATTTCTATGGCTTCACGTATCACCCGTAGCAAGTAGTGAGGTATTCTGGCAAGTACCCTGACATGCTCAAATTCTAAGGTGTGCCCATTTGCAAATGTATGTTCGGCTACGGCTGATTTTGTCACGCGTTTCTGTTTGCAATCGCCTGTATGTTCTCGAAATCTTAAGTCAAGGGAACGACCAGTCTGTCCAATATATATCGAGCCGCTACAACAAGGGATGTGATAAATATAAGCGGTTCTTAAACTTTTGTCTATTTTCCATACGAAGCCGTTTCCAAACGTTTCTTTCGTCGTGAACACAGCTTTGACGTTACATCGTTTTAAGACAGGGCCTATCTTATCAGTCGAGCTTTTAACATAAGGTAGAAATGCTAAGCGTTTCAGAGGTGGGGATTCTTCTTTATCCTTTTGTGTCACAGTATTGTCTAGCGCTTTTCGTATGGCAGTAGTTGTGTATTCGTTCTTTTGTAAAGAGTCAAATAGATGTTCCTCTTCTCTTCCTAGATTTTCTGCATCAGAGATTCGAACAGCTCTGGTTGCCAAATTCTGGAGAGCTGTTGCGTTTTGCATTAAATGGTGTTGTGAGTTAGCACTTATATATCTGTCCGTGTGTGTTTTTTCTATAGACTGCCATCTGATTTATGTTTTACAAGAACGTTTAGAAACGGTATACAGCCATTTCCCTCTACTTGCGAATTGTATGTTGGGATGTACAGAATTCAGGTGTTTTACAAATATATTCAATGTCTGGTGTCCGTGTGACCAGATGACAAAGGTATCGTCTACATATCTAAACCAACAGGTCAGTTTTCTTTGCGCTTGTGTGAGAGCCCTGATTTCAAATGCATCCATATAAATATTAGCGATAACAGGTGATAGCGGTGAACCTATAGCCGCGTTGTCGACTTGTTCGTAAATTTTATTGTTCCAACTGAAGTAAGTATATTTCAAGAAGAGTTGGACAATTTCGTCACAATATTCTATGATATAATTGTTATTGAATGTCAAAAATGTACGAGATATAAGTATGTAGGTATGTATGTATTGTATTGTCGGTAACTTTATTTTACCTTGCAGTGTAGAGGTTGGTGCTTTATACGCTTGCGTCTGGCGGTACAATGCTCAACTTGCTGTGGATTCAGGTTACAAAGTTGGAGCGCACCCTTTTGTGCTTTCGCAGCAACCATTGTATCAGGTGTGTGACTTTGTTACGCTATCTTTTAGGCCTGTGGTTTTGAGTAGAGCACAGTTAACTTGGTGTCCAACTGTGAATGGTCTCACCAAGCCCGATTCCAATTGCGCGGAAAAATTATGGCCTCCGCGTGATTCGAACTAGGGATTGGCTTTCTGTAAGCCTAGCGCTTTTCCAACTGCGCTACCCAGCTTCTCTGCCAGATATAAGTAAATATTCTCAAATATGTGCATATTGGAAGACGCAGAATGGAGGTTATATATCAAACAATGCAAAAGTACTTACTAAAGGGCAGTTTGAAAGCTTTGTATCCGAAGGTCCTAACGAAACATTTTTGGGAATGAGGACGAGTTTTAGGTTGTAATGTAAATACAAACAAGTTCTAAAATGCAACTTCTTTTAGATTATTTTGATAATTGAAATTTTCGGGGCATACCGATGTGATAAACTTGTGAAAATCGAGATTGAGGACATTGAAGACTTGGAAGGATTATACGGGACACTGCTTACGACCAACTACCAACTACAACACTACTTGTTCATGAAGGTACTGGTATTACATATTTAAATAAGCATGTAAGGTAAAAACCTAGTAGTGCAGCTTAAGGTTGCATCGAAATATCGCTTATCAATGAAGAACAGATTGCTATAAAATAAATTCACCAAGTGTTAATCCTTAAGTGCCTCAAACCAGTACCAGCATGTTACTAATGTCTTAATATTTACCTTCAAAATTAAAGTAATTAACTTTGACATTACCTAAGCATATTCGAAGGCCGACTACCACGCAGTGAAAACGGCTGAATTCTGCTGCTACATGAAACTCCTTAATTGGGACGCCAATAAGTCTTTCTAATCGACGAAGTTGCTCATTGACGAGAACTCCTAAACTCCATAAACGGTATCCAATCAGTAGATCACCTCAAATGAAAATTCCATAGGACAGATTGAGCACGGTCCAGTAATTAATAACGCATAATGTAATAGCATCAAATATAATTGACCAGTAATTCGAACTACAACTCTATAATATAATTTTCCTTAATGTGTGTTTGTCTGTCTGTCTGCTGTGGCACAAAATCAAATATCACGTTCCGGCTTCGCAGATGTTTATATTTGTTTAGGTTTTCTTATCTGAGCGCTTGGCTGGGAGCGTGACCTTCGGCGTATCCTATTTCACACGTGCGCGTAGCGCGCCGTTTAGTTGTACTATTATAAAATTACAAATTATAATTACGTATGCACGGTGTAAAAGCTTAGTACAGGTACACATATAAATAAATTACTGTTACTATATCACATAATCTTATCGCTATCACAGATAGTGTGACACAGCTAGAAACACTTTTAAATTAATATTATTTTGAAGCAGTAAGTAGCACTCACTGGTTCCCTACAGAGGAGTTTCGGCGCAAAAAACAATGAAAAGTTCAACAAGGTAGAACGCAAGCAGACACGAATGATCCGAGTTCCGAGACAGTTCTTTACTTAGCTCACAAATCCAAACAGGCATCCGCTAGTGCAGCACCTAGTACCATACATTTAACACAAAAGGACCAAAAGGACAGCCAACGTGGCAGTAAGCGTCCACGTTCAAGGTTATGCTATCACAAGGTGGGGAAACGATGCCTCGATAGGAATACGAGAGCTCTAGACCGCTGTTCCACTAATCCGGAGTTCTACTATTGCTGAATTGCTGCAAGATCAAATTGCAATTACACTACGCAGTTGGAGCAGAATGGGGAAGCGCAATGAAATAAACTCACCCCGTTACCTTAACGGGCACCACGTGTTTCGTCGAACTACCTCATCAGTCCAAAGATGCGTCAAATGAAGTTATTCCCTAGGTAAATCAGTGCCAAAAACCCATCGCAATGGGTGTGCAGACCAAACTCACATAGCATCAAGCACTAAATCGTTTTACCAAAGCAGGTATGTTAGTGACAGCAAACAGTGACAGATTGAAGCATAAAGGAGTCGTTCTCAAACCAGCGTCCATATAAGAAACTGTCAATTATCTCAAATCCCACCACACAACTGCGCAAATAAATTAATAGTAGCTGACTAATTTCCATTTAACAAAGTAAAATAAATATACAAAGTTTCGGCGAATAGAAAAGGAAACGTTATGTTGCTCAACTATTTGATTTATTTGTTACGCATAAATATTTAGCAACGGTAAATTGGAATCCATCTAAAAATTTTTAATGTCTTTCTGTTATAGGAAAGGCGGCATAACTAATAACTGCAGCTTCAAAGTTTGCACTTATGCCGTCTTCTATGCTATAAGAATTACGATACGTCTGATTTCTAGTTTGCCTCTAGAGCTACATCCTTAACTTATTTTGCGAGATACTGAAAATATCCTGCAGCAAGAATTATTTAAAAATAAATCCAATAAACTGAGGTTGTAGAAGTATTTTGAACTATGAAGGCTCATCTATTATGCACTACCGCTCTCTCTTGAACATGACACCCGCATCGTTAGTGGAAATTTAACTCGGCTTGCATTGTTCCGTTATATAAAAGTGCAGCAAGTAATAAATAACCAAGCAGGCTGCACCGTGCTCTAGTGGATGTTTTTAACGAACAGTCATATTTTAATTTAATTGCACTATGCATCCGAGGCTCAATTTGGTCATTAAACTTGGTAAAGTGACAATTTTCGCGCTCTTGTCGAGCAAACAGACGCGTTCTAAGTGAATATTTATTGTTGACCTTATGAATATGCATTTCATTATAGAAGATCAAGCAAGCTTATTCTGCTATATTCTGTGTGGAGAGTCGCTGTTCATTACTACAATTATTGACATTTAATGACGGGAGGTACCAAAGTGCATTAGGTGAATATTGATTAACTAAGAGGGGATTATAGATGCATCTAATGGTTGTTAGCAGCTGCATGTTAGGTTTAGATCTGAAGAAATTAAATGCTGTGGATATATTGTCGTTCACTATCTAATATAAACGAAATAGTTATTCTAGTTGCTAACTAATACAATTTTCAATATTTCTAAGTCACTTAAAGGGGCGGCGGTGAACTGGTAACAAAATTTAAGCCTTAGGCTTATGAACCGGCCAACTGGTAACCGAAAAAATCAGGTAATTTTGAATGTACCTTTACGACGCCGGTGAAATCGTAACTCGACTACCTGCTGCCTAATTACATGCCATTTGCGATTATCGGCAGAAATCCCTGTGCTCTTTGCTTTCACAGGGATTTTCACTCAAATTCATTATAAAATGCAATATCTGCGGACGCAACATCAAAGTAAGTTTCATCGAAAATGTTAAGTTAATGTTAATTCCCGTTAATAATAGACCCATAATTAAAAAGAAAGCTGTGCGTCGAGCAGAAATGTTTGAACAACAAAAACTGCACGAATTAGAGTCGGGTAGTATTAGTCAATACGAGTTTGTTAAATCAGTTGCGCATAGGTATAAGGTGTAAATAATTTTAAATTGTGAATGACATTTGTAATTTTAATAATGCTACATAGGATAGCGCAAGTTTTAGATTTAAGTACTTAAATAGGGATTGTCATGTATTGTTAAGAATAGTAATAGAATCGTGATAAAGTTATTTGTTTAAAATTTTATTTATGTGTTTCTTTCAGGTATAAGATAAGTGATCGTGTTTTACAGCTATATAGAGCTTTAAGAAGTATATTCAGTCATGTAGGTAATTCTTAGAAATTCCTGGGTTACCAGTTGGCCAATCGCTGGTTACGAGATAACCGGTCGCCGAAAGTACCTCGGTTACGAGTTGGCCTATTGTGTGAATTGCTAAATTAAATCTCGGATTAAAAAGTTACGAGTTGGCCCGTGCCCACTTTAAGCAATCATAGGTCTTTATTTGCAGAAAATGTTCAAAAACATTTGTACGTCGCGTCGAAGGAGTGCATGTTGCCTTTTGAACATAATTTGCAGACTATTTCGGATTATACCAGTCTATCTGTTGTATCCCGTCACACAATTTGTTTTATCAATATATTTCAGTAACATACACCAATTGGTTGATCTAACCACAAAGATGAGAGTCAACCGGAGTCAGGTGCGGTCAACGCGGCAGTCATACATCTGAATAATAATAATAATAATAAATAATAATAAAGGGCTTTATTAGTCCTAATAATATTACATTCATATTTACATTTACATTAAAAAACATATACATAATGGTAAAGTACTAGATATACACCACAAGATTAAATTATAAGGACTAAATGGCGCGCATTGAGAAAGACACTAAGTGCCTTCTGCTCTTCCTCGCGAACCGGTATTCCAGCGGATGATATGAAAATAAAACAATGTAGCAATTTTGCACATGCCAGACACAGGTAATAACAAAATACAGTGTATTTACTGCTCTGACTGCAACAGATGCCTTAACTTATTTTTAAAGACTTGTAAAGAAGTTGCTTCAATGCTGTGGAGCCTACTGTTGAACTCAGAAACTATATTATACGAAAAGGATCTCTCAAAGAGCACAGTCTTGTGCGTTGGAGGAGTCAATAAACCCCTGTACCTTAAATTCAAATTGTGCACGTCAGTACGAAAGCTTAAACGTTCAAAAAGATATGTAGGGACCTTCTTGTTGATAATTTTGTAATACAAGCAGCCTGCTTGCAAGCTACGTCTATTTGCCATATTCAACCAATTTGCATCTGCCAGTTTGTAAAAAATATGGTCTTTCCTTTTAATGCCATAGATAAACCGTAAACATGAATTTTGAACGCGTTGTATCCGGTTTCTATCAATCCGGTCTAGACATTTACCGTAAATCTGACTGGAAAAATTGAAGTGAGATAGAACCAAAGTATCACAAAGCATAATTTTTAGATTAACATTTAAGAGATGTTTATTAGAGTATAAAAGTTTTAGATTGGAATATGCTTTTTGGATTAGCTTAGTAATATGGGTTTTAAAACGAAGGTTGTTATCCAAATATAACCCAAGATTCCTAGCTGCCGCAACTGGTGCAATCCTTTTACCATCCACAACAAGATTTAATTCAGTCCCGATTGTTGATTTTAGATTTCGATTTCCAAATATTATAAAGCATGATTTCACAGGATTTATTTTAAGGCAGTGGTCATTAGATAAAGTTACTAGATTCTTGAGATCTCTATTTATAAGAGCAGTTGCACTCTGAGTTTCGCTCGGTGAGAAATTAAGATAAAGCTGAGTATCATCAGCATAAAAATGGTATTTACAAAAGTTAACGGAGCTAAAAAAGTTAGAAGTATATATAGCAAAAAAGGTGGGGCCCAGAATTGATCCTTGAGGCACACAACACGTGACGTGTCTAGATTGTGAGATGATGTTTGAAACTTTGACCGTTTGTATTCTACCAGAGAGGTAACTATTAAAAAAATGCAAAGCACTGCCATCAGCTCCTATATGGTGAAGAATTGCAAGCAAGAGCTCATGATTGATCATGTCAAACGCCTTAGAATAATCTAACAGTATTAAAGCGACCATATCACCTTGATCAATGAATTTGAAAATATCATCAGGTATATTAAGGAGCGCGGTGGAACAACTATGTTCTGAGCGAAATCCGGACTGCACAGACGGTAATATTTTGTATGTGTTGAGGTGAACTAACAATTGAGTATTAACAACGCGCTCGAGAACTTTAGATAATACGGGCAGGATGCTTATAGGTCTTAAATCGGAAAACTCAGCAGGGGCAGCTTTTTTAGGAATAGGAATAACTAGGGCTTGCTTCCATGTTGAAGGAAATTCACCCTTAACTAAGCAAAAGTTAATTATGTGTGTTAAATATGGCAAACACAGATTGATTACATTTAAGTCCACGCCATCAGCTCCAACCCATTTTGTCTTTATTTCGGAGATAACTTTGAAAACCTCCAAATCGCTTATTGCTTTAAAATTGAATTTATCGGTTACGTTAACTTTAATGTTATCATAATAGTAATCTTTTAAATTGTCAAAATTATTAGATTGGAGTGATTGAGCTGAGTTTATAAAGTAGTCATTAACTAGATCGGCATTCTGCAGATGAGGAGGTAGCTCAATCGACCGCCGTTTGCCGATGTTATTTTTTTTTTCAGTTCGGTCCAGGTTGTTTTGATAGTGGCATTTCTCAACTTGAACTCCAAGTACGCTTTTTGTTCCCTTTTGACTGCAGCGCTTGTATAATTTCTTAAAGATTTATAGTAAGACCAGTGAGCAGGAAGTTTAGAGCGTTTAGCTCTCACATATGCTTTATGCCTTAATGCCTTCATAAGTTTTATATTGTCAGTTAACCAGGGTGCAGGACTTTTAGATATATTTTTAGTTACTAACGGTGCATGAGCATCAATTAGAGCGATTAAATTAAGGTTGCGAAATGCCACTTTATCTTCCACAGGAGAGAAATCATAAATGTGATCCCAGTTAATGTTAACAAGATCCATTTGAAAATGATTTGTATCGATACGTTTATAGTTTCTGAACGTTTTAAATGCAACAGTTTTGGTGACAATATTGATATTTAAGTCCAGGGTACAACGAACGAGACAATGGTCTGAAATCTCATGCAATGTTTCTGGAATTTGGGTAGTGTTTATGGGAAGACCTGTGTAAATTGATGGATGTTGTGCAGCTAAGACATTACAATCACAAGACCATACACATCAAGCATACTCTTTGCTCGAAGAGTACGTTGGTATTGCAATTAATTAAAATAAGAAATAATTGGCAAATGACAGTACAAGCAATTATTTGTGAAGAGCAATGGTCATTGTTAACAGCCCAGGTAATTTTGGTGTCATCCCTTAAAACGTTTGTATTGGTTCACAGGTCAGGCTAGGGTAAATTTGTGGTCGTAAGTCGAATTATAGTAATGACCCTTCAGTTACTGTTGGCGTTTTGCCATTTAGTATACTCTGAGCGCTATTGAGTGCGCTATCCGAATAGGAAACGAAGTGCGGATGCATGCATTCCATTTACTATACTATACAGCAAGTAGCTTTAATCGCATAGAAAACGTTATTGTACATTTAAAATCTCCGTTACCAATCCGCACTTTGGCGTGTGCGGATAGGTACCAGATATCTTAAATGTACAATAACGTTTTCTATCACAACCAAAGTACAAACCTCGTGAGCACACAAAATCCGAACCTGTACAGAGATTAATGCATAGCAATTTTTATGTGCGCCCCAGGTTTTGTGCTTTCAAAACAGTGCTCTAGTAAGGGTTGCGTAAACGCACAGTACCCGGGTATCTACACCAAACTAATAGCGGCGACTTCGTGAAGACGCAAAGTCGAAACTACTATGGAGTAGATAGACTCCACGAAAAGACGAAGCCAGTGACTACGGAAGACAATTTCTCGGAGAGGTTTGCACTTCGGAAAAAATGAGATAATGGAGCACCTACTTTTATTGAAAAGCCTGTACTTACCTGACCTTCAAATGGACTGAATCGTGCTGGAGTGAGGGAAACGCTGGGCTGTGCTTATTCAGCTTGAGAATTTGCTTTCATAGAGAGTTTCGCGTCTAATGCATTATAATGCGGAAGCGCTTAATACAGGTAAGATAGCATTAATTATGAATGTAGTAAATACACTGAAAATTTCAAAATGTATTACATTGTTATCACATTTCCGGTATTTCCTGCTTATTTGCATCTATATTCTCTTTGGACAGGGGAGAATAGGCTCCCATATACACCCGTTTACCTGAAAGTGCAAATGCGGCATGGGAGAATTGGCTCCCGGGTCCTCACAGGTAACTTTTATGACCACTTTAAAGCCGCTTAAAGTTAAATACCTTAGCAATAGGATAACTTTATGGGTCCTGGTACCTGTCGTACGCCATGTGCGGGCATGTGTTCTTGGAAAAAACAAAACATTGTAATATAATAATAATATTTATTCGCAACCATATATGTAATGTTAATATTACTGACCTCATTTGAGTGTGGGAAGTCGTACATTTCCGCCCGCTACTTCCCGGAAAATGTTAGATCTTGGTCACGCGAGGGTAATGTAACTATTTTTATTCGCAACCATATATGTAATGTTAATATTACTGACCTCATTTGAGTGCGGGAAGTACATTCTCGACCACTGTGTAGGTAGGGCCACTGGGAATCTCGTTCATCCATTCATGCGCGTCACAACCTATCGTATCATAATATAATAATTTTTCCAATTATTGTTTAGAATAAAGTGGTTGTGAATAAAATAGTGTACATACCACGGTGAAAAGTTTCATTCCTATCTCGAGATAAAGTTGACCGCGACGCTACGCGTCTCGCTTAACTACTTAATCTCTCGACAGGAAAGAAACACTTTCCACCTCGGTATATAATATACTATTATTTGCAATGAACTGAGTAGGTATAATTTCCATTACCATTTTTAAGTTTGGCGATTTCACAGTCAAGAAATTATTATTTTAGTTATTCTATGTTCAAACACTTTGGGTACAGTAATTGCATTTTTCTGTTTTATGTGTCTCTATCTGAAAATTAATAAGTATGTCTATAAATTGAAACAAGTTTGGATGCGAAACATAGAAGTTTGCATTAAATCTGGCAGGCATTCGTTCTTGTAAGTGACGAGGATTGTTTAGCCCAAATATAAGGAGAAAATTTTGAATCGTCTGCCACATAGGTTTCTATCAGATAGTCAGCAAACTTTATAATTGCATCACCTACTGGATGAACAGCACTAAGTTTGATAGCAAAACAATCTCCAACATCTTGGGGATCTAGAAGGGGCAATCCAAAAAGATATGTTAGATATGATTTTACTTCCGAATTTTCTTTGCTATTGTTATATTGGGCCAAACCTAACTGCTGAATCTTTCGGTAAGTATAATAAAAGCAATATTTTGCACCTTTATTATTTTACTATTTGTCCAAGATGGAAACGACATCCCTTTATCTTAGCATTAGGGAAAACTTCCCTGATGGCCTCGTGAATTGCTAATTCAAAATAATCAGTTACAGATTGTGGAAAAAAACCCTTCACTTTAGAGCACCCCCCTTTAACACAATTCAAAGTTTTAATGTAGCACTGTCGCGTTTTATTTGGCAATAAAAAAAACATTGGTGGTATACCGGGTGACAATGAGACTAGGGCCATGCTTATATCTTCTTTATTTATGAATCGATTTGGATACAATTTTATACCAAGATACTAGACATAATTTATGATTGGCCGATAGATATATTCAAAATGGCTGACTTCCTGTTTTACCAGAAATTATACTAACTATGATATTTTAAATAGAACACCCGGTACATTTTATGTTTTTCTGATTTTATGAGTCAAATTACATATATTGGTCTTGCCAAATTTAAATTTTTTTAAACAAAAAAAAATTTTTTTTCAATTTTTATTTTTTACCATAGAAGGCCTTGACTTGGAAAAATGTTTTCTAATTGACTCTAGCAACTCTTAATAATAGCTATTTTATCAATAAAGTCAATAACAAACCTTTAATAAAAGAATATAATTTGCTAAACTCGTTTTTTAAGAAAAAGTCACTTTTTTTAAATGGCACCTACTAAGGGCCATCTTGCCATTAGATAGAAAATGTAATTACCAATCTAACGATATGCATCATGCACTACTTTATCTTTAGCTGAAACTGAAAGTTAATAATAAAGTTATTTTTTTGTTTTAAAAAAAATTAAATTTGGTAAGACTATTATATGTAACTAGCAGTCCAGTAAGACAAATGTCTCATTTAATAAAACAAAAAAGACCGTTTTGCAAATAGAACGCGTATTCACCACACGTACGTATATGACGTCATTGTTAGTAGCAAACTACCAGTCGCATTCGCCTTGATAAAATTTGCCTAGAATCTAACCTAAAATGTTAGGATTATAATTAAGATAATAATTACTGTTAGAGACTGAAATTCGGTTCCTGACCTGACATGACCATTCCAAACATATAACTTTCATAACTTTTTTCTCTATCTCTTACGGTTTGGCTGCTGAAACAGCGTCCCAGACAGACAAAACAGCGTCCCGGACAGACACGTCTACTAGATAAAGGATTTGTCTCGTAGATGCAGAAAAATATAAAATGTACAGGGTGTTCCATTTAAAAAAACAAAGTTAATATCATCTCCGGTAAAACCGGAAGTTAACCATTTTGACTATATCTATCAGCCAATCAGAAATTATGTCTAGTATCTTGGTATAAAATTTTATCTAAATCGTTTCATAAATAAAGAAGATATAAGCATGGCACTAGTCTCATTATCACCCGGTATACTACATAGTGTTCATTTTTTTAACACATGGATCGTGAATAACTAGGTAAAAAAATGTGCAATAATTGAACGTTCCATCCAAGTAGGTATCTTCACAACCAGCCAAAAATTTTATGTTAGTTAAACAGGAAAACATGACAATATTGTTTTCATTGTCGTTGACTGTTAAAAAAATTTCTCCGCAATGTGTCTTTACCGGGTATCCGGACAAAACCTTATGCACGTCATCTTCAGATCCGGGGAGTTTTAGCATTACACTTCGTCTGGACCAATACATGTTCTTTTTGACTAAATGAACATCATTGGTAGAAAGACTTTCCACATCGTTCTTTCTCAATTCTTTATGAATAACTTTAGACGGACGCTCGTGTAAATCTTCAATGGCCTTTCGTTTCAATTTATTGATGAAAAACTGTTTATTTAATGTTGCTTCTTCAGTTTTTCCGTGGCTGTGGTTCAATTTTTTTTCTATTATTGAACTGTCAATACCTAAACGATACACACATATAAATAAATTTCTTGTATTTTTCGAAAATTTAAAAAAGTATGCACTGACTATACATTTTTAAATAGGTAAGTAAATAACGTACCCTCAGTTTTCAAAAAAGCTTTACACTTTCTCATACGAGATGTACAATTCCATTTTTTCACAGTACTCTTAGCCAATGATTTGTAGCCTTGAATTAAGGTAATTTATTTTCCTCTTTCACTGACACCCTTCCATGGAACAACACTTTTGTTAGTTATGACTTATTAGAAAAACTAATAAATGTTTTACTGGCGGTGACATATTTATAAAGAAAAAGCACGGAGGGTGGGGGCACAATCATCTTACCTAAATTACCCCGCCTTTTTAGAAAAGGAGCCATGGGATTACTTAATTAACCCGTTGCGGTGAAGCGGGAGCCAGTTCGCCTATCGTTGGGAGCCAGTTCACCTCGTACAAAAACTACCTGTGCCATCCCGGGCGCCAATTCGCCTGTTCCGTTCTCTTCTAACCGCTTCTGAATATGGTCCCATTTGCTTTAATGTTTTCCTTTGTTATCCAGCGATTGTTTCATGTCGTTTTATCTAGTTCTACCTAGTTCCTCTAATTTCTTCCACTCTTCCTCTGTGTCTTGATTTACCATAACTGTTTCAAGATTAGTAAGAGTTGCTCTAATTTGTGTGTCCATGTATCTAATGACATTCTGCCTTTATTTTTTTTTGCACGACTATGTTGCATTTATTAGTTTTAGTGCACAGCCTATTGTTAGTAATAGGCTTATAGAAGAATCTTGAAGTTGAGATGTAATGATTTTTGTAATAGTAAAAACACTTTGCTATCTATAACTGACTATTGGTGATTGCCACGTGTATGAATAGCATGGATGGTGTAGAAATGGTATGTTAGCTACTGTCAGGTTATTTAGTTCTTTCTTGGCAGAATTTTATCAGACGTTTGCCTTTTTCGTATATTTACTTCGGGCGACATTGCCCTATCATGCTTCCGATGCCATCGTATGTTGTATTTCCAATTTCAGTGCACATCTCATGTTGTATAGTGGAGATGCCTTTTTTGTAGTTATTTTATAGTGCACCCTGCTTGTTAAAAACGTATTAATTTGATATTGATGCATATACTTGTACTATATTTTTATTAAAAGGTTTTGACCGTATCCTCACTGCCACGATGCTATGGCTAATAGTGTTATATTCAAACACCCTTTCTTTATTGATTGCAATCCCGTTTATGCTTTGTCTACTTTTTCCTGAGAAGTAGGTGGTATTACGTGATCTTGCCTTATAGTGTCCAACACCGTTCGAGTTGTTCAAAAGATTATTAGGTTAGGATTCCTTGTCCTTTTTTGCAATTGGTAATTTTATTGCATATAGTAATAATGCCGTAAGATTTCCTAGCTCCTTCTTGTGCAGTGTCGCAACCATATCTATCGGTATATGATTACTGGCTGCGAGTGTATGGTGTTGAGACTTTAGAATGATAACTTCGAAACCATTAATACTAAAGTTGCTGCGCATTAGTTTTGCGTGATTTGGGGAAAGTTTATTCATCAGCTGTTTTTCTGTTTCTACTTTTCGGTCGTCCCTAATATTCGCTACGACTGGCATCTGCCTAGTTTCTTCGTTTTAGTGTACTACTAGCAAACGTTATAAAAAAAATACAAGATGAAATACAGCTAAATCACACAATAATAAATCAATAAACATTCAAATTCAAGAAAATGAACCAGCTCCACGCAATATCGCAGTTCGTTAAGGGGATGTGATACCCGTCTGAAATCTCTAACATTGAGAACTTTGGATATAGGCAACACACACAACATTTTCTATTTGCAATAATTTTTACGTTAATAAACACGTAGCACAAAAACCAACGCAGCAGCACCTTAGGAGCATTATTACTTAGCATCATTACTCACCGCTATTGTGTAACCTCTTAATAGCCTCGTGCCTAGGTATTTTGTAGATTTAGCTAATAAGTAGCTAATCACTATTAACACTTGCTTTAAAACATACTTTTTATATTTAATTGTTATGAATAAAATTGTATTTAACACAAAGAAAAAATTAGTTTAAAAATAGACTTTTATTCATTAAAGAGTAACATAAAAGATATAATTACATACAAATAAAAATTTCCATTTATTTGTTGGTTTTTTTATTTTGTGCATTAATAATAGAAATTGAATCACGCACTTTCATACCTCTAGGAATGCGAGGATCGGCTAATTCCGGCAAAATACAGTTCATAAAGAAGTCTGTTAACTTTGGTATCATTTTGTTTTCCCAAAAATCTTCATTCCTTACAATTCGGATTATCTGGAGATCAACGTCGGTGTACAAAGCTAAATCACAGTATGCCCTTTCTAAAATATTAAGTTGTCCCTGTATTTGAAAGTAATACATATGATTTTCCTTTAGGCATAATTTCCCATTTTCTAGTTTAACACACATTTTACCATTGTCTTGAACTGATTCATGAATTTTTTTATCTCGAATCGAATATAAGCATTTTACTTCTATCAGTCCATCTTTATCAATAAGTCCATCGGGGGATGCACCTAAATAAGGAAAATCGTTCGAAATAAACAATCCACACGATACAACTTCTGAATTCGTTTTTTGTTCATATAAATGAAGAGCATTTTTTTCATTAATACGGCCATAGACTATTGCGCGAGTTGTTAAATTTCGTGAACTATATAACAGCGTTTTCACCAATGCATGACAAGATGTAGTAGCTCTTCGTAAACAAATTCGGCCAAAGCTAGATGCTGTAAGTCGATTTCGACGAGCCTCGTGCCACTTTACGTTATCATGTTGTCCTATTGTAAGTTTTTCGATTGCAGTGGCGTCTTCAGTTTTCAGATGGTCTAAAATTTTTAATTTTTCAGATTCCAATTCGTCTTCCGTGATATCTGGCTTAGCTGAATCAGGGCCGTAGTCTTTTGCCTCATTATCAGTCATTACTTTTCTTCTATTCTTTTTCTTTTGTGTAGAGCGTGCGTATATACATTTTTTCTCTCTTAAACTGCAGAAATTATCAAGCTGATCATTTTTTAATAGGCATTGTCTATGCCAAGATGGCCCTGAATTAAAAGATAAAGCAGCTCCATAACACCGTCGTTGGAAAGATCCTCGTTGAATATAATTAATTCGTTTTCCACCTGAAAATTTTGCAACCATAGACATGAACCTCTCTGCGTAATTTGTTGTGACATTTCGGGTTAATCGGTTTGCTTTTCTTACAACAAAATCTATAATTTTGTATATTTCTTCTAATACCGGACTGGTACCTAAAAGCGGAATGAAGTTTTCCTCCTCGTTGGGTTTTCTTCGGCATTGCTCATTGCAGTTCGAATGGTCCCCAAAAACGTGATGTGGTATATTTTTTAATTCTTGGCAGAGTTCCTTCGTAGAAGATTGTTGAGATTTAGATATAGCCGATCGTACTGCTATACTAAGCCTTGGTAAGTTAGATTTTATAATACGTCGCACTGATATTGCATATTTTGTATTTGCTGCAAGTTTGTATAAATGAGAGGTAAACGCTCGGGTTACATGATTCGCACACTCAAGTTTCAAAACGTATCTACCATAGCTAACGTTTTCTAAAATCCGCGTATACACGCTGGAATCGCCATCACCAATTACATATTTATATCGAAGATTGTACTGATTCTCGCTTTCATTAAAACCCTGAACAATTATATCTTGCTCCATACTGCTCGAGGAGCCGCTATAATTTTTAAAGCATTGATGAGGTCGAGGTATCGTTTTCTTGTTTTCTGCAGCAGTGCAGATACAGCAAAATTTATTTCTTACACCTATAAATAATAATTTTTTTGTTTGCAGTCCTATAATACATGCAACTCCTGAAAGCGACGAATAACTGTGTCCATACGAACGCTTCGCCCACCCTCCATCGACCACTACACTTATAAAAGGTACTCCATTTTCGACATCACCCCTTTCTATTGCAAGCTGCCGTTCTTCTTCTGCTGCTTTGCACATTTGCAATTGAAGTTGTGACTCCCACACTTTTCCAACCTCCGTTTCTAATTTTCTGTAATACTTTCCAGACATCATTGGCAGGTTCATTACTGAACATAATTCTTGAGATTGTGAATATCCAATTCCAACGGATGTTGCTCCCCAAACCAATAAATTATTTACGGTACTTGTTGGAGGTTGCAATGCTATACACACGGTTTTTTCGCAAGTATTACAATGGTAGAATAACGTCGACGAAATTCCTTTTCTGGTTTCTTTGATGAAATGCATTTTTCCCATAGTGCATTTGTTGTCATGATAAGAAATTTTTTTCATTTCCAACAAAAAAAAGTTTATGTCAATGATACGATTTCCGGTGAGACTGTTTACGCTGGTATTAGATGTTGTATCTGCTTCTATCTCTAAATCCGGCAAATCTTCGTCTGGAAGGCTATAATCGGAAAAATTGCAATTAATTAAAAAAATTACCTAAACAAAGCTTAAACGCCGAAAAAGAAGCAACACCACAGCACACTAGAATCATAAACGAAAAAATGACCGCCTAGACTTTCTTAAACTTAAGCCGGATATAAATATGTAGGGAGTGAGTTTGGATCACTTCCGGTTATACCGGAAGAGTGTCACTAATTTTCGATTTTCAGTGAACAATCTATTATATTTTAATCTATAGTCTAAATGCCCGTAAAAATAGCTTTACAATGACTAACTTGCATAATATGTATTTACTATCAAAAGTATGTGTAATAGCCTAATAGGTCATCAAACTCGACATTTTCAAAAATTTCTAAAAGCCTCACAATCGACTTTGGTAAATAAATAAACAAAAGAAAATGTAGAGCGTTTAGCCCTGTAAAAAAACTGGTTTTACCGATGAATTTTTAATATATCTCTAAATTTCACATTTCGTAGAATAGGACCAGCCGTTTTGGAGATCTCTTGGCCACATACAATACATACATACACACGTGTATACACACGGACCACAAAAACCACTTTTTGAGGTGGTTTGTGGTACTATAGGAAAGTAAAAAACAGTGTATTCACAAAATATTTACAAACTTACTTTTGAAAATAAGGAACGTGTGCATCTTCTGGTATGTTGTTAGAGTTTTTAATGGAAAAAATCACTTCTTCCCGCGTTCTTCGTTGTCGTTGTGCTTTTGAAGCCCTCCCCCGCTTTCTCACTATGTACGTACTTCGCATTTTGTCCAAAATAAGAAGTAAAAGCAGCAGTTAAAAGAATCACACCAACAATAATCAACAAACAACTTATATAAAAAATGTCCTCAAGCACGAAACAAATTAAAACGCACTGAAAAATGTCCACGGTATGACAGATAGTTCTATTAGGCATTACCAAAGCCAACAGTGAACTGAAACACTTATTTGTTGAAATTCTTGTTATTATTGACTAATTATTAGTTATTCCTCCATTTCTGTTGAAACTGTTTACTTATTTTGCTAAAGACATTACTCATTAACTCTCTATCAAAGAAGATTATACTAATGACCCAGTCCAAATCTCCAAGCAACAAATTTGAGTAACAATCATCAAATTTTGTCCGGAAGTAATTAAATCTGGCGTCCTACAAAATTATAAGTTTGAAGTGAAAGTTCCGATAGTTTTTTTTTTGTATTTGGGTATCCATGGCGACCCCAAAATGTAGGTTGCTCATTTCTCAGATCTGATGGGCCAGCTACCCTGGCAAAAATGTTGTCCACTAAAATTTTAGGATTTTATTTTGACCAAGAAACTGCTTATCAACTTTCTACCTGAGAAGATTATGTCGACCCATTCCTAATGGCAATGCATGAGGTAAACCCGTCTTAGTCTGTCTCTTTTCTCAAGGTACCTCTTTTTCTATTAATATTTTGGGTGCTACTTCATAATCGATTTCTCTTATTTTTGACTTTATTAACTAAAGCAGAGCATTTTTAAAAATACGAGCGCATGCAGTACCATTTAATCTAGGGTATAACTAAAAATAAAAGAAACCAGGGATGTGTTAGAATGATAGTATGAGCAATTTTGTTTAATTAAAATATAAAATTCGATTAAAGATGGCTTTGTAATACATATTAAGTTTCACAATTTTGTCATACCCTAGAGTAATTTGTACTTAATATACAAGTTAAAACAAAAACTAATTCGAATTAAAACTAACCGTGTTAATGTATGAAAAGCTATTTCCTAATCCAATTAAATTGCAGCATTAATATTTTATTTTAATAATTTGCAAGTGAAAATTATGTTTTTTAAGTGGTGTTACACTAGTTAGGATATTTAGATAATGAATAAAAAATTGTTTTCTCTCTTTAAAATTGAGGGTATACCCTGTCCTTAACTATCTTAGGTTAAGTCGATCTGACATTTGAAGGAATACATATTTGTGTAAGCTTAGGTGAAAAGTAATTTTGCTAACAAATAACTGTAATATAAAAACTACTTATTTCATATATCAATAAAGAAATACAGTGCAATATAATTAAACAAATATTCGAAACACATTTAAGTAAGTAGTTTATAATACGTGCTCAAAGTGGTTATCATTAACGACTGAACATACCACGGCGCGGAATTATAATGAATTTTGTGTTGCTATTAGCTAGGAGCAAGCTGATTGATTCTGTCAGGTAAATCTGCTTGAGTTGCAGATTCATTAAATAAATCTCTTGCTTCGTTGAACCAAGCAAAAGTAATCCATAATCGTTAGATGCGGAGATCTTGGTGGCCTATGATCATTCAAAAAATTTGTTACTCGACGATCATGATGCTCTGGGGCTTTATCATGTTGAAAAAACGTATTTTGACCAATGCATGAAATTTGAATAATCGTTTGTATTAATTTTAGTTGGCAATCTTTCAGGATCTACGAGATGATGCCCAGTAACTCAAATCCAAAGATTTACTGAAAATTTCTGTTAAAATTTTGAACGTAGGATGTAAACCCTACTTACTAAATAATTGATACATTTAAATATTTTTAAGTTTTGAACTTAGTACAGTGTTTTTTATAAGACAATAATAAACTTGAGGTTGTCGAATAGTCAAACGACGTAATATTTGTCTTGTGCTGAGATGTAGTTTATTTCCTATAATGTTTAGCGTCTCCTCCTCATACCGATTGTTATTAATCGTTCTTTCTTACCCTTTCACACGTCTGGAGGGTTATGCTTCTTGTAGACATAGAAAAGCTCACGCAAAAACGTTGCAACTATGTGTTATGCGATTAGGTTATTGCCAACTGTTACCATCACATAGTCTGTATACATATGTATCAGCGGATCTAGAATTAAAATAGTCATCCATTTTTACTTCCCTCGTCTAAAAGACTATTCTAATTGTGAAAATATTCACCTTTCAGGGTCTCTAGATGACAAAAACCATGATATGTCGCCTCTCTGTCTGTCCGTCTCTTGACGGCGTAGCTCAATAAATATTTGTTGGAAGAAGACGATATTTTATATGCTGATTATAGGTCTACCTGGATCTAAACCGAATATGTTTTCGGTCAAATATATACAGCTGGAGCACTTAAAAAAATAAATGTCTATTTTGTATTAACACAGCGATAGATAAGTAGTGATTTGCATATAGGCCAGATTTTAAAAATGTGCAGCTCTCAGCATGTGCTGTATAAAGCAGCCGCAAGCCAAAATAAAAGGCTTATCGTCGTGGCCGAATGGGACTAGCAGTCCGGCCTGCCCGGGGTGCTCCCAGCCGCTGCAATCGCGCTGCACTTGTTTATTTGCAAATTGATGTAATTCGCATTACTAAGTGTTTCATTTTTTTGCTGCAGTATTATTAGATACCTTAAGATAATTGTACCCCCAATGTGTTACGCTTTTGCAAGGGAAGTTCCGTGTAAAACCCTTTACAGGCTTTTTTAGATTATCATCATATGAAATTAACAGATTATGATATTTACCATATGAAAGTAGAAACTAAACTGAAAAGTTTAACAATCTACGTGTCGACATGATATAATGGAAACAAGCAGTATCGGTAGCTTATTTTTGCCAATGGTTGCTATTTTTACTAACATACTTATGTACTTCGTAATTCGTGACATTAGTGAATACTGATGGATGTCATTCTAGTACTCAAATTGGTATTCTTTTGAAATGTCACAACTTGGGCTTTGCACTCGCTGTATTTTAGAAAAATATTCATAACAAGCGTACCACGTATTACCCTAGACTATTCAATTCACCTGTCATCTGTCAAAAAGTGACCAATGAAAATCCAGAATTCTGACGTTTCTTGACCAATCAAAAAAATATCAGTGGATATATCTTCCTAGAAGGTATTCAAGTGACTATTTTTAACAAATGCGATTTTTATTAGAAAAAGTCAATATTGGTGTTCTGTTACTATAGAAATTGCGTAGTTTGTTGCTAGATTTACTGAAAACTAATTTGAAAAGGTAGTTTGGTTCATTAAATAGTCCCTCGAATACTATTCTTAGTCAAAGTTAAGTAGATTATTTTTGCGGTGGTATCACTACTCATGTCCATTGCGCTTGGGATTAGGACTCGTGCTGTCGCACTCGTCCTAATCGTACCAAGCGCAATGGACATTCGTGACACCACCACAAAAATAGTCGACATAACTTTGACTACTCATGGTATTATAAGTGAATATATATCATGCTATCCATAATTTTTTACGAGTAGGCTACGAACAGCTTCATTTTTTGATATGACTCAACATATAGTGCAATTTCTCCTAATTGAATAATAATTTCTGCATTAATACGCCTTTATTTTGAAATGACTCCTGTCACGATTTCCAGTTTTATAGTTATTGTTCGCACATTTTGAAAGCTGTAAAATGGTTTTGACAAAAGAACGAAATACATTTATGATCAAGTAACATGCTCAATAATGAGGAATGGGTTTGCAGCACTCGAGCTTATTCAAATGGCTTTCAATAACGATTTTCCAATGTGCTTTTTGTGGAAACTAATTTCCATAATGTGTTATATAACGTGTGATACAAAATAAGGTTAATCAAAGTTGTCCAGGAAGACATCACGTACTATCTATTCTATGTAAAATACCTGTATAATAGATTTACAGTAAAATAGAATAAACGTCGCATAATGTTGCTGTTGTTTAATATTATATATGTTTTTAATAAATAAATCAATAATTGCCTACTGAAAATTTGGACATTACAAAAGTAATAACTTTTATAACTAAACATTTGGCCAAAGAAGATGTTTTATGTGATCACCTCCAACATCGCTGCACAGGGCAACTCTTCTTGTGATAGAATGAAAAACATTGTTTAACAGCCACGGAGTGTCATTTATTTCTTCAGTATAGTTTACTATTGTTGTGTGTCGACCAAAATAACTCGCTAGGCGCCGCATGATCTTCAAAGCCAGATAATAGGTTATGATTCGGTCGTCAAAGAATTCCACAACACAATACAGACTTTCTCTTGTAGAGTGAATTCGAGCCCCATCCTGTTGAAAATCCCGTTGCCCTATTTCATCCTCTTATTAGTTATTAGAGGAGTAATCCATCAATGCATAAGAAATAAATATTTATATGGCTGTTTTTACTGATGGTTGCCCAAAATCCTATTTTTTTTGGGATTTAAGGGTACTTGAATAAAATAATGAGAATAATCTAAGGTTCGCATATTTTGTTAATTGACAACCCAAAGAAGTGGAACCAACATTCATCATCATCAGTAGAAAAGTTTTTTTTCAGCACCTAATCATGGTTATTAAGGTTGTCAAGAAACCATCAGCAGAACTCCTGTCCTTGGAGCAGCTCATTCGGGACGATTTCATAAAATGATTGTAAACGCTAGGGGTGAAGGCTTAAATCTTGTCTGAGAATACATTGACAAGTATTATGAGAAAGATTGTACGGCTGGTTCTCCGTCACGACTCTCATAGCTTCAGCATTTTCTTCATTTCCTACCCTTCGTCTACCACCACCTGTTTTACAAGCTACACGATTTCTGTTTCCATATATAAGTCTACAATATGACAAAGAGCTGTACTAAATGTACCATAGGGAACCGTCACAGCTGGAAGTGTTTCCAAAAAGCTTCCAACGCGTCTCGAGTAGAGTGAACTCATTCACCATACTATAAAAACAGACACTATAAACAGCATAGAAATAGTGAGAAAAAGCTTTTTTTACTACAGAAACTTGTGTTGTAATGAATGAGAAGACACGTCTATATCTTTAACAAGAAACTACACATTTCTAGCAATATCACTTTAGTTAAGTTTTGCAACGTAAATTTTTGACTCACGACACACTTTCTGCAACTGATGCTTGTGTGACACTTGCACACCGAATGAATTTGAAATTACCCGCAAATGCTTTGACATTAGATTTTTTCTAAAATTGACGCATTTACTTTCCAGGCTGGGGCAGAATAGTAGAATAACTTACGTATGTTTTTCAAGCTATATAAGATGGCGTGAAGGGTTGCGTTCTACGTTGTCAGGTTGTATTTATTATGGTTAACCCTTAATGTTGCAGAAGGATTACACAGGCCTGCAAATTGAAATTTTTAGATTTTTTTTCACCGTAATGGGTGAATCGTATGTATTTTGGTGCGCTGAGTCCAAATATGACCTCAGTTTTTCTCCAGCACGTAGGGATTTTCCGCAAAATGAAAAAGAAAGTTATGCAAAACCCGCAGTACATATAGGTAAAAATGCATTTTGAAATAAAAAAAAAATATATTACTAGTGGTTTATTTAAATTTTTAAATACAACTTGATAAAAATAATATGTATAGTATATACAATAAGGATTTATAATTCTTTATAATATCTACATCTTTTTCCCCCAAAACTCCGTTTTGAGCTTTTCCGTTTGTGTGGGATGTCTGGAAGTGCTCTATGAAGCATCCAACAGTAGTCTCCCACCATATTCACATCCCATCGTCTTTGGTACCTCCGTTCCATTTCTTTGATGTCTTGGTGGAACCTCTCGCCTTGCTCTTCACTTGCGGCACCAAGGTTTTCTGGGAAATAACTCAATTGGGAGTTCAAAAAGTGAAGTTTCAAGCTCATGGAGCACCCCAAGGTTTTAAAACATTTCAACATTTTATTTACAATTTCTTCATAATCCGGGTCCTTATTGTTCCCCAAAAACTTAGTCACAACTTCTTTAAATGATATCCACGCCTCTTTCTCAGCTTTTTTCATCACCTTTTCAAACTGATTGTCTTTCATTAGTTTCCGAATGTCTGGGCCAACAAAAACACCCTCCTTTAACTTTGCCTCAGACAGTCCCGGGAATTTCTTTTCAAGGTATTTGAACGTTTCGCCATCTTTTGGCAATGCCTTGACAAACTGCTTCATCAGTCCAAGCTTGATGTGAAGTGGGGGTAAAAGCACTTTTTTGGGATCAACCAAAGACTCAAAGTGAACATTTTTTTCTCCAACCTTCAAAGTTCTCGTTGGCCACACTTTTTGGCTCCAGTGCTGTGCTTTTGCCCGGCTATCCCACTCACATAGGAAACAGGGGAATTTCGTATAGCCACCTTGTTATCCAAGCACCATAGAGATGACTTTGAGATCACCACAGATAGGCCATCCAAACTCCTTATATTTCAATTTATCAAGGATAAAAGCCATGTTGTCATACTTTTCTTTTAGATGCACAGAGTGCCCCACGGGTACAGAAGCGTATTTATTGCCGTTGTGTAGCAAAACTGCTTTTAAACTTCTTTTTGACGAGTCAATAAAAAGCCTCCATTCATCTGACACATGTTGAATGTTAAACATTGACATCAACTTGGGAACATCAGAACAATATACAAGTTCGCCATCTTGAGAAAAATTTGACTCAAATTGTTTTTCTCTGCTTCTGTACCAAGAGAATGAAGTTCCAGATCTCAACAAGTTCTTTTCTTGTCTAGAGCCCAGTAATTCAGCAGACTCTTTAGAAAGCCCTAAATCACGTACGAGGTCGTTTAATTCTTCTTGTGAAAACTGTTGGGGTCCACAGTCTTCGACTTGAAACTCATCATCCAACTGCTGACTCGCTCTCTGATGACTCTGGCAAATCGTCAAAATTGTGTGGGGGCACTGGTACTGGAATACCCGGTCCATGAGGCACAGGCCGAAGTGCAGATTGCATGTTTGGGTAACATATATCTTTTTTATTTTTGGCATTGTACCCTTGTATGTTGCAAGAACAAAAGTAGAGGTCATCGCCGTGGTTTCTCGGCTCTCTCCAAATCATAGGCACCCCAAAACGAAAAGATTTCACCTTTCCTTTAGACCACATGCGAAGTCCTTCAACACAGCCTGAACACACTCCATGAGGGGCCCAAGATTTTTCTTGATCTCCGATCTTCACACCAAAATAGGCAAAGTACACTTTTTTAATAAACTCCGTAATACTTCGAGATTGTTTTTTTAATACAAGTTCGCCACAAATGTAACAGAAACTATCAGGATTATTAACACAAGCTCTTGAAGACATTTTGAAAGACACTTTAAGAATATTTAAATTGAAATGAACAAATCGAAGGACTACGAGGGGTATATATAGGGCAATGGGAAAATCCAGGTTTCATTTGTCAATAATGTCACCACAATTACGCTAATTACCAGAAAGAATTTCTCCTATTTATTTATGTACTTTTAATAACAAAAACATTTATTACAGTAACATTGGAATCTGAAAACACCGAAGAAAAGCGATAAACCTTAATTGCATACTATTAAGGTAATGGGTTTCCATGATTCATACGCTGACTAATACTGTTAAATATACTAATTTTTATCATATTTCATAGTTTATAATATAAAACTATGAAGCCGAATAGGAAAAACAACTTTTTTCGGCATATTCATAAATATACGCCTTAAGGTAGGCAATCCCGCAGAAAAATGCATTTTGCGGAAAATGCTTACGTGCTGGGAAAAAACTGAGGGCATTTCCGAACATAAGAATCACCCATTATTTTAAAGAAAAAAATTTGGTCGCAGACCTGTGTTATTGGTTGGATGGTCTTTCGACTTAATTACGTTTAGCGAATTGATTTTCAGTTTAGTACACTGTAAATGCTGTTCTACTTTCTACTAAAGTTTACAGTTACGAATGCAAGTGAAATAATTCGCTATAGATTGCACAGAAAGCGCATTCGCGCACATTAAACGACTACTCGGAGCTCCCATTCCGTGAGTAGATATTGCTGGGAGGCGTTATATATGCCTTATTAAATATCAACATTTAAATTTATTTTATTACAAACTGACCCCTGATTAGATTTGAATTCTTATATGGATTTGCTTAATTTTGGTATTTCTGTTTTGCTATTAATGGCTATTAATCCGTATACTAGTCGGTTTGGTGTTATTCTGACCCTCAAACGAGCACCGTTCAGTAGATTTTCGGCATGTTAAGATTTATACCGCCTATTCAAGGGTTGACCATGGAAAATAAAACTAATGTCAACAGCAAGCTTTAGAGACAGAAATCTTTAGAATTTTCAATCAAGATGTCAGCGTAAACTTACAATAACAACAACAGTGATAATATTATAGAAACCACAAAAGATGAGCCCTGCGTCATCAATGCAATCCGTATGATATAAAATGTTACTTGCTAGTCAAATTAGCTTCAGTTGTATTCTCGAACAATCAGGAGCCAATAGGTGGCGCCTTAACTGGAAAACAAACAGCTGTCAAGTACTGTCAATATGAATTATTTTCGTTTTGACTACGAAATATAAAAATACATTTTACTCTTTTAGTTATTTGCGTTTATTTGCTTTTATGATGACTAAGGTTATATGCAACTTAAATCATTTACCAATACACAATTTAAATGATATAATAATCTAAGCAATAAATATACAACTGTATTTCCTCCGCAACGCAATTCTACAAAAAAAATCCATTGAACATACGAATTTAGATAACTACTAAAATAAAATAATGTAAATATATTAATTATTACAATTTTTAATCACCATCACTACTTAAACTAGAGTCACTTGAATCGTTGCCAACATGAATGATTAGTTCATCAACAGTTACATCTAAAATCCTTTCACGCTTATACCAAGTCCTAATTTTTTCTTCAGTGTGAGGTACACAATTACTCCACACAACTTTGGTACATTGTTATAATGCTTCCTTCCACATTGCAACAACTCGATCATCACCATAACCATACCTGCCGATGTGATCATTGCAATATTATTTTTCATGTGCCCATATTAATTCAATGGCATTGAATTCGCAATGATATGGCGTTAGACCTAAAACATCATGACCATAACTTCTCAGTAATTCATCTACTTCATAGCGCTTTTATTTTCTGTGAGATTTGGCTAGTACGAGTAATTCAGTTTTAAATGAAATTGGATAGTAACTAATGGAATTTGTATTCAACCATTCTATGATATCGGATTTCTTCCAGGAAGATGAGGGATTTCTTTCTATCAAAACAGAATGGTAAGGAGCATTGTCCATTATTTTCAATAAAGGCTAATCTAAATTTGTAATTCAATGGTCGATGAGACATTTTTCAAAGACTTCTGAATTAATCTCCCCATGATAGTCTTCTTTTAAAGATTTTGTTGCAAATAATAGGAATGCGTTTTCGAAATACCCTAATGTAGATCCAGCATTAACCACAATAAAACGTTTTCCTTTATAACCTTTGGGCTTTTTAACACTGTGCATGTGTGCATATTTGGATCTTGGCAGGACTTTCCAGGATTTCATTTAGAATAAATTCACGTTTCGTCCATAAAGACTACTTTCAGTGGATGAGGTGCATTTTGTTTCTCCATGAAACGTTTTAAAAACTGGAGCAGCATAATAATATAACAAAATTTTCTTTTTCAGTAAGTGCTCTGCGGTTATCATCTTTCTTGAATTTAAAACCGATATCATGTAGAACTCGATTTAATCTGGTGTTACTGAGTAAAATATGGCTTTCTTTCACTTCAGTATTCAGTGAATTGATAGTAACGTGCTTTTTTTTCGAATACATCGTGTATATAGTGTCCTTTATAACCATTTTTGGGGAATCCAGTAATTCAGTAGATTTTAAATTTTTACGTGGTCTTTTCTTGCCAGGGCTACATAGAACTGGATTCATACTAGAACGACTCTTAACTCTTTTCACAGTAGAAACACTAATGCCTAAAGCTTCCGCTGACCTCTACAAATAATTAAACGATAGATGTGAAATATAATTAGGTGAATTATGTTTTATTTACCTCTTGTACACATGACAATGGAATTAGATGACCCAATTTTCTTTCTCTCTTTCGAAGTAATCCAATAAATTTAACAAAAGTTGCTGAGATTGCGGACATAACGTTTTACCTTTCATAGACATAGTTTGTATCAAATCGTAAATAATAACTTGAAAACGTAGTTATAGTCTGTTCATCTGACATCTGCGCAGTCATATTGACATTCTGTTGGTGGTAAAAAAATCCTGTTGCCCTTAAGTTTATTAATTTGGCTACGCTGCACTTGTAATTTTTAATTATTTTTTTAAATTTTGTTTCGCACAAATGTCATATTTTATTTAGCATTACATGATAAAACTTAAATGACTGAAATGGAGGGTAAACGTACAAAGACTTTGTTAACTGCTCGCGTAAAACAAGCTGTTATAAATTACTAAGTACAATGGACAAAAAGGTGTTTTTTCATATTTAACTAAAACTGGAATTGGAAGAAGAGCTGCCAAAATCTTTTGGTAATAAGTGGTTTTACCAATAAAAAGTGTTTATATTTAATTTAACTTAAGGTATTTTAGATTATTGAATCTCAGGTTTGTACTGTTAGTGATAATTATGAAAAGGGTTTGTCAACAACGAGTTCCAATAAAGGTGGTGCTAAAACGCAAAATGAAATCTATGATTTTTATGTGCATTTTGTAAAAACTGAAAGTGCAAACAAAATTCACTTCTTTCAAGATTGGGAGTAGGTATTAACTGGATAACTGAAGATTTAGTGAGCGCTGACACAATGGTTAGTTTATATTGTTTAACGAACGTCAAAAGCTTAAAACTGTGCCCGAAGTGCTAAATTATGGATCATCTTACAGAAAAAGAATGTATAGAATTCTTGATGATGATAGGATACGGTGATAGAAGACGCAGTCATGCCGAAGTACCCGATTTGTTTATAAATTTTCTTATAGATGATTCTTGTACTAGATGAACTTCATAAACTTAAAACACGGTTTCAACAACCTGATGTTACATTAAACACCATAAAACAATTCATTGTTCCCTATGCTAACTGGATCTTCAGTTTTACCAGTTAATACCTATTCCCAATCTTTAATTTACAATAGCGAAGTTGTCTTTAGAGATAACTATGGCAAGCAGCATGTCGCTGAATTCTACTTGAAAATACCTTTTAAACGGTATGCGATTGACCCCCCTTCCTATTTAAAAAAAATCAAGTTGGCTGTGCAGCTCCCGACCTTGTCAATTAAAAAATAACAAAACTGTGGAAATAATAGAAGGCTTTGTAACCAGCATGCATATTAAATTTTATCGATTTAGCTTGAATAACAAGGCCGGTTCCATATATTTGGTACGCACTGTATAAACATCCTGTACTCTTACTTATTTCTAGTTGCATATTTTCAGTAATAAACGAACGACAAAACTATGTCTAATGTTTTACACACGACTATTTTGGTACACTTTATAAACTTAATCCAGCTCTTGAATAGCGGTCTAGCAAATGAAATGAAAGCGAATTAGACTAAGTTGTGCAGCTATGTAATAAACAAGCTTACAGCTATTAATATGTTTCACCCCGCACGCGAAATCCCAAATAATTGAGTTTTATTCGCGGGGGGAAGGAAGCTGCTACATTTTGAGAAGAAAAGGCGCAGATAGGCCGGCCAGGCAATATAACTAGTTGTAACTGGATTAACCAAGTTCTGATCAAGTCTTGCCGTGCTGGTTTATAACGACGTTACAACCATTTATTGCCTCCAATGCTGGCCGCTCGATGCATAAACGATTGGAAATAAGTAGAAAACAGCAGAACTTGATGTGCGTAGTTCGCAGAGGTAATTTTTTTGTGCAAAATGATATTGTCTTCATCTCAGCCTTATAACGGAAAATGCCTCCAGCATTTTTGCGGAGCATTTTTAGTTGTAAGTCTCTGCACACAATTTACGATTATGAAAGAAATTTCTCACATGCG
>CALNHX010011469.1:0-31918 GCA_940337035.1 Agriotes lineatus
TCCACATTCGTGATAAAAAGCTAAACTTCAGTGCCTTGGTATACAAACTATTATTATTTGAAATTGCCATTAAAGTACCTCGAAATCGTCATTAAAATACGAGAAATCAGCATTAAAGTAATCCATTGTTTTACGACTTTTTTGTAGGTGACGAGGCGATAAGTAAACGTCAACCGACGTTAACATAACCTACAAATGTTGGTTAAAATGTTGTAATTTTACGATTTCTCGATTTCAAATAAAACATAATGTACTCCTTTGCACTGAAGTTCCTTTATATCCCTCATGTGATTTATTTGCTTTGGCCCTACGGGCCTCGTCAACTAAAACCACATTCGTGATAAAAAGCTAAACTTCAGTGCCTTGGTATACAAACTATTATTATTTGAAATTGCCATTAAAGTACCTCGAAATCGTCATTAAAATACGAGAAATCGGCATTAAAGCAATCCATTGTTTTACGACTTTTTTGTAGGTGGCGAGGCGACAGATAAACGTCGACCGACGTTAACATAACCTACAAATGTTCGTTAAAATGTTGTAATTTCACGATATCTCGATTTCAAATAAAACATAATGTACTCCTCGGCACTGAACTTTCTTTTTATCCCTCATGTGGTTTATTTGCCTTGGCCCTACGGGCCTCGCCAACTAAATCCACATTCGTGATAAAAAGCTAAACTTCAGTGCCTTGGTATACAAACTATTATTATTTGAAATTGCCATTAAAGTACCTCGAAATCGTCATTAAAATACGAGAAATCGGCATTAAAGCAATCCATTGTTTTACGACTTTTTTTGTAGGTGGCGAGGCGACAGATAAACGTCGACCGACGTTAACATAACCTACAAATGTTCGTTAAAATGTTGTAATTTCACGATATCTCGATTTCAAATAAAACATAATGTACTCCTCGGCACTGAACTTTCTTTTTATCCCTCATGTGGTTTATTTGCCTTGGCCCTACGGGCCTCGCCAACTAAATCCACATTCGTGATAAAAAGCTAAACTTCAGTGCCTTGGTATACAAACTATTATTATTTGAAATTGCCATTAAAGTACCTCGAAATCGTCATTAAAATACGAGAAATCGGCATTAAAGCAATCCATTGTTTTACGACTTTTTTGTAGGTGGCGAGGCGACAGATAAACGTCGACCGACGTTAACATAACCTACAAATGTTCGTTAAAATGTTGTAATTTCACGATATCTCGATTTCAAATAAAACATAATGTACTCCTCGGCACTGAACTTTCTTTTTATCCCTCATGTGGTTTATTTGCCTTGGCCCTACGGGCCTCGCCAACTAAATCCACATTCGCGATAAAAAACTAAACTTCAGTGCCTTGGTATACAAACTATTATTGTTTGAAATTGCCATTAAAGTACCTCGAAATCGTCATTAAAATACGAGAAATCGGCATTAAAGCAATCCATTGTTTTACGACTTTTTTGTAAGTGGCGAGGCGACAGATAAACGTCGACCGACGTTAACATAACCTACAAATGTTCGTTAAAATGTTGTAATTTCACGATATCTCGATTTCAAATAAAACATAATGTACTCCTCGGCACTGAACTTTCTTTTTATCCCTCATGTGGTTTATTTGCCTTGGCCCTACGGGCCTCGCCAACTAAATCCACATTCGTGATAAAAAGCTAAACTTCAGTGCCTTGGTATACAAACTATTATTATTTGAAATTGCCATTAGAGTACCTCGAAATCGTCATTAAAATACGAGAAATCTTCATTAAAGCAATCCATTGTTTTACGACTTTTTTGTAGGTGGCGAGGCGACAGATAAACGTCGACCGACGTTAACATAACCTACAAATGTTCGTTAAAATGTTGTAATTTCACGATATCTCGATTTCAAATAAAACATAATGTACTCCTCGGCACTGAACTTTCTTTTTATCCCTCATGTGGTTTATTTGCCTTGGCCCTACGGGCCTCGCCAACTAAATCCACATTCGTGATAAAAAGCTAAACTTCAGTGCCTTGGTATACAAACTATTATTATTTGAAATTGCCATTAAAGTACCTCGAAATCGTCATTAAAATACGAGAAATCAGCATTAAAGTAATCCATTGTTTTACGACTTTTTTGTAGGTGACGAGGCGACAGATAAACGTCGACCGACGTTAACATAACCTACAAATGTTCGTTAAAATGTTGTAATTTCACGATATCTCGATTTCAAATAAAACATAATGTACTCCTCGGCACTGAACTTTCTTTTTATCCCTCATGTGGTTTATTTGCCTTGGCCCTACGGGCCTCGCCAACTAAATCCACATTCGTGATAAAAAGCTAAACTTCAGTGCCTTGGTATACAAACTATTATTATTTGAAATTGCCATTAAAGTACCTCGAAATCGTCATTAAAATACGAGAAATCGGCATTAAAGCAATCCATTGTTTTACGACTTTTTTGTAGGTGGCGAGGCGACAGATAAACGTCGACCGACGTTAACATAACCTACAAATGTTCGTTAAAATGTTGTAATTTCACGATATCTCGATTTCAAATAAAACATAATGTACTCCTCGGCACTGAACTTTCTTTTTATCCCTCATGTGGTTTATTTGTCTTGGCCCTACGGGCCTCGCCAACTAAATCCACATTCGTGATAAAAAACTAAACTTCAGTGCCTTGGTATACAAACTATTATTGTTTGAAATTGCCATTAAAGTACCTCGAAATCGTCATTAAAATACGAGAAATCGGCATTAAAGCAATCCATTGTTTTACGACTTTTTTGTAAGTGGCGAGGCGACAGATAAACGTCGACCGACGTTAACATAACCTACAAATGTTCGTTAAAATGTTGTAATTTCACGATATCTCGATTTCAAATAAAACATAATGTACTCCTCGGCACTGAACTTTCTTTTTATCCCTCATGTGGTTTATTTGCCTTGGCCCTACGGGCCTCGCCAACTAAATCCACATTCGTGATAAAAAGCTAAACTTCAGTGCCTTGGTATACAAACTATTATTATTTGAAATTGCCATTAAAGTACCTCGAAATCGTCATTAAAATACGAGAAATCAGCATTAAAGTAATCCATTGTTTTACGACTTTTTTGTAGGTGACGAGGCGATAAGTAAACGTCAACCGACGTTAACATAACCTACAAATGTTGGTTAAAATGTTGTAATTTTACGATTTCTCGATTTCAAATAAAACATAATGTACTCCTTTGCACTGAAGTTCCTTTATATCCCTCATGTGATTTATTTGCTTTGGCCCTACGGGCCTCGTCAACTAAAACCACATTCGTGATAAAAAGCTAAACTTCAGTGCCTTGGTATACAAACTATTATTATTTGAAATTGCCATTAAAGTACCTCGAAATCGTCATTAAAATACGAGAAATCGGCATTAAAGCAATCCATTGTTTTACGACTTTTTTGTAGGTGGCGAGGCGACAGATAAACGTCGACCGACGTTAACATAACCTACAAATGTTCGTTAAAATGTTGTAATTTCACGATATCTCGATTTCAAATAAAACATAATGTACTCCTCGGCACTGAACTTTCTTTTTATCCCTCATGTGGTTTATTTGCCTTGGCCCTACGGGCCTCGCCAACTAAATCCACATTCGTGATAAAAAGCTAAACTTCAGTGCCTTGGTATACAAACTATTATTATTTGAAATTGCCATTAAAGTACCTCGAAATCGTCATTAAAATACGAGAAATCGGCATTAAAGCAATCCATTGTTTTACGACTTTTTTGTAGGTGGCGAGGCGACAGATAAACGTCGACCGACGTTAACATAACCTACAAATGTTCGTTAAAATGTTGTAATTTCACGATATCTCGATTTCAAATAAAACATAATGTACTCCTCGGCACTGAACTTTCTTTTTATCCCTCATGTGGTTTATTTGCCTTGGCCCTACGGGCCTCGCCAACTAAATCCACATTCGTGATAAAAAGCTAAACTTCAGTGCCTTGGTATACAAACTATTATTATTTGAAATTGCCATTAAAGTACCTCGAAATCGTCATTAAAATACGAGAAATCGGCATTAAAGCAATCCATTGTTTTACGACTTTTTTGTAGGTGGCGAGGCGACAGATAAACGTCGACCGACGTTAACATAACCTACAAATGTTCGTTAAAATGTTGTAATTTCACGATATCTCGATTTCAAATAAAACATAATGTACTCCTCGGCACTGAACTTTCTTTTTATCCCTCATGTGGTTTATTTGCCTTGGCCCTACGGGCCTCGCCAACTAAATCCACATTCGTGATAAAAAACTAAACTTCAGTGCCTTGGTATACAAACTATTATTGTTTGAAATTGCCATTAAAGTACCTCGAAATCGTCATTAAAATACGAGAAATCGGCATTAAAGCAATCCATTGTTTTACGACTTTTTTGTAAGTGGCGAGGCGACAGATAAACGTCGACCGACGTTAACATAACCTACAAATGTTCGTTAAAATGTTGTAATTTCACGATATCTCGATTTCAAATAAAACATAATGTACTCCTCGGCACTGAACTTTCTTTTTATCCCTCATGTGGTTTATTTGCCTTGGCCCTACGGGCCTCGCCAACTAAATCCACATTCGTGATAAAAAGCTAAACTTCAGTGCCTTGGTATACAAACTATTATTATTTGAAATTGCCATTAAAGTACCTCGAAATCGTCATTAAAATACGAGAAATCGGCATTAAAGCAATCCATTGTTTTACGACTTTTTTGTAGGTGGCGAGGCGACAGATAAACGTCGACCGACGTTAACATAACCTACAAATGTTCGTTAAAATGTTGTAATTTCACGATATCTCGATTTCAAATAAAACATAATGTACTCCTCGGCACTGAACTTTCTTTTTATCCCTCATGTGGTTTATTTGCCTTGGCCCTACGGGCCTCGCCAACTAAATCCACATTCGTGATAAAAAGCTAAACTTCAGTGCCTTGGTATACAAACTATTATTATTTGAAATTGCCATTAAAGTACCTCGAAATCGTCATTAAAATACGAGAAATCGGCATTAAAGCAATCCATTGTTTTACGACTTTTTTGTAGGTGGCGAGGCGACAGATAAACGTCGACCGACGTTAACATAACCTACAAATGTTCGTTAAAATGTTGTAATTTCACGATATCTCGATTTCAAATAAAACATAATGTACTCCTCGGCACTGAACTTTCTTTTTATCCCTCATGTGGTTTATTTGCCTTGGCCCTACGGGCCTCGCCAACTAAATCCACATTCGTGATAAAAAGCTAAACTTCAGTGCCTTGGTATACAAACTATTATTATTTGAAATTGCCATTAAAGTACCTCGAAATCGTCATTAAAATACGAGAAATCGGCATTAAAGCAATCCATTGTTTTACGACTTTTTTGTAGGTGGCGAGGCGACAGATAAACGTCGACCGACGTTAACATAACCTACAAATGTTCGTTAAAATGTTGTAATTTCACGATATCTCGATTTCAAATAAAACATAATGTACTCCTCGGCACTGAACTTTCTTTTTATCCCTCATGTGGTTTATTTGCCTTGGCCCTACGGGCCTCGCCAACTAAATCCACATTCGTGATAAAAAACTAAACTTCAGTGCCTTGGTATACAAACTATTATTGTTTGAAATTGCCATTAAAGTACCTCGAAATCGTCATTAAAATACGAGAAATCGGCATTAAAGCAATCCATTGTTTTACGACTTTTTTGTAAGTGGCGAGGCGACAGATAAACGTCGACCGACGTTAACATAACCTACAAATGTTCGTTAAAATGTTGTAATTTCACGATATCTCGATTTCAAATAAAACATAATGTACTCCTCGGCACTGAACTTTCTTTTTATCCCTCATGTGGTTTATTTGCCTTGGCCCTACGGGCCTCGCCAACTAAATCCACATTCGTGATAAAAAGCTAAACTTCAGTGCCTTGGTATACAAACTATTATTATTTGAAATTGCCATTAAAGTACCTCGAAATCGTCATTAAAATACGAGAAATCGGCATTAAAGCAATCCATTGTTTTACGACTTTTTTGTAGGTGGCGAGGCGACAGATAAACGTCGACCGACGTTAACATAACCTACAAATGTTCGTTAAAATGTTGTAATTTCACGATATCTCGATTTCAAATAAAACATAATGTACTCCTCGGCACTGAACTTTCTTTTTATCCCTCATGTGGTTTATTTGCCTTGGCCCTACGGGCCTCGCCAACTAAATCCACATTCGTGATAAAAAGCTAAACTTCAGTGCCTTGGTATACAAACTATTATTATTTGAAATTGCCATTAAAGTACCTCGAAATCGTCATTAAAATACGAGAAATCGGCATTAAAGCAATCCATTGTTTTACGACTTTTTTGTAGGTGGCGAGGCGACAGATAAACGTCGACCGACGTTAACATAACCTACAAATGTTCGTTAAAATGTTGTAATTTCACGATATCTCGATTTCAAATAAAACATAATGTACTCCTCGGCACTGAACTTTCTTTTTATCCCTCATGTGGTTTATTTGCCTTGGCCCTACGGGCCTCGCCAACTAAATCCACATTCGTGATAAAAAGCTAAACTTCAGTGCCTTGGTATACAAACTATTATTATTTGAAATTGCCATTAAAGTACCTCGAAATCGTCATTAAAATACGAGAAATCGGCATTAAAGCAATCCATTGTTTTACGACTTTTTTGTAGGTGGCGAGGCGACAGATAAACGTCGACCGACGTTAACATAACCTACAAATGTTCGTTAAAATGTTGTAATTTCACGATATCTCGATTTCAAATAAAACATAATGTACTCCTCGGCACTGAACTTTCTTTTTATCCCTCATGTGGTTTATTTGCCTTGGCCCTACGGGCCTCGCCAACTAAATCCACATTCGTGATAAAAAGCTAAACTTCAGTGCCTTGGTATACAAACTATTATTATTTGAAATTGCCATTAAAGTACCTCGAAATCGTCATTAAAATACGAGAAATCAGCATTAAAGTAATCCATTGTTTTACGACTTTTTTGTAGGTGACGAGGCGACAGATAAACGTCGACCGACGTTAACATAACCTACAAATGTTCGTTAAAATGTTGTAATTTCACGATATCTCGATTTCAAATAAAACATAATGTACTCCTCGGCACTGAACTTTCTTTTTATCCCTCATGTGGTTTATTTGCCTTGGCCCTACGGGCCTCGCCAACTAAATCCACATTCGTGATAAAAAGCTAAACTTCAGTGCCTTGGTATACAAACTATTATTATTTGAAATTGCCATTAAAGTACCTCGAAATCGTCATTAAAATACGAGAAATCGGCATTAAAGCAATCCATTGTTTTACGACTTTTTTGTAGGTGGCGAGGCGACAGATAAACGTCGACCGACGTTAACATAACCTACAAATGTTCGTTAAAATGTTGTAATTTCACGATATCTCGATTTCAAATAAAACATAATGTACTCCTCGGCACTGAACTTTCTTTTTATCCCTCATGTGGTTTATTTGCCTTGGCCCTACGGGCCTCGCCAACTAAATCCACATTCGTGATAAAAAACTAAACTTCAGTGCCTTGGTATACAAACTATTATTGTTTGAAATTGCCATTAAAGTACCTCGAAATCGTCATTAAAATACGAGAAATCGGCATTAAAGCAATCCATTGTTTTACGACTTTTTTGTAAGTGGCGAGGCGACAGATAAACGTCGACCGACGTTAACATAACCTACAAATGTTCGTTAAAATGTTGTAATTTCACGATATCTCGATTTCAAATAAAACATAATGTACTCCTCGGCACTGAACTTTCTTTTTATCCCTCATGTGGTTTATTTGCCTTGGCCCTACGGGCCTCGCCAACTAAATCCACATTCGTGATAAAAAACTAAACTTCAGTGCCTTGGTATACAAACTATTATTGTTTGAAATTGCCATTAAAGTACCTCGAAATCGTCATTAAAATACGAGAAATCAGCATTAAAGTAATCCATTGTTTTACGACTTTTTTGTAGGTGACGAGGCGATAAGTAAACGTCAACCGACGTTAACATAACCTACAAATGTTGGTTAAAATGTTGTAATTTTACGATTTCTCGATTTC
Source organism: Agriotes lineatus (assembly GCA_940337035.1). NCBI lineage: Eukaryota > Metazoa > Arthropoda > Insecta > Coleoptera > Elateridae > Agriotes > Agriotes lineatus. Next base: position 8,110 of record CALNHX010011469.1, read on the forward strand.
AAATAAAACATAATGTACTCCTTTGCACTGAAGTTCCTTTATATTCCTCATGTGATTTATTTGCTTTGGCCCTACGGGCCTCGTCAACTAAAACCACATTCGTGATAAAAAGCTAAACTTCAGTGCCTTGGTATACAAACTATTATTATTTGAAATTGCCATTGTAACGTTTCGCCCTGAGATTAAATCCTAGTAATGCTCAAAAAGCATTTGAATTGAATTCAGCGCGCTTTTTAAACGTTACGGATCCAACCGACGATAAGCCGAACGACATCCGATGCCGCAAGTTACGATAAGGCGGCGCGCAAGCGAAACTCCCCTCCTACTCTAATCGCCACCGGCAGCAGCAGATAAGGGACCCCGATACTATAAATACGAAGGCCGCCCAACTGCCGCTCTCTCTCTGTGACCGATCTTCATCCGATAAGAAGATACCTGACCTGATCCGTTGTCTAATCTGGCTGCATTTCCTACCGCCATTTTGTCGTTACGAACTGTTAGCAAGATTAGAATAATTCACACCCGTTGTAAATAACCTGTACTGAACGCTATTCTATCATGTCGGTAAATTTCTGGTTAGTAGTGTAGCGTTTGAATACGAAATATTGCAAGTTCCAGCACACGCTGTTGAGATCTTGGAATATTTTACAATCTCCACACCCGAACGTTCCCGTGTACTCATCGACTGCGAAATCTTGTTTATTCGCAGTGCACAAAAGGCCCACAAATTGCCCGATTTCCGCGAAGACTAATTTTGTGTGATGCACAGCATTTTACTGCGCCGGAAGCCACCGCCCGATCTGCAAGACCTGAAGGTAGCATCCCCCGTCCGCAAGTCGCATCGAACGTAAATAAAGTCGAAGCAACGACCTGGAGCGATAGCGCGCTATCGCGCCAGCCGAACTTCCCGATAAGCGCTCCGTTCTACCTGCGAGAGGTCAAAAACTATCTACGCACCTGGAAATCGCGGGCTACTGATTTGCGCGCTGAGTCCACCTAGAGGATACACTAACTTCCAGGAAGGCGTCGCACATTAAACTCTAAACACACAAACAATCTCCAGGTAAAGCTTGCCATATATTTTAATTCGTAAAATCCGCAGAAGGATAGTGCCTGCAAGCACAATTCTGAGATTTCCGACATCGATCGGTTTCGAGCGGAGAATTCTCGCGGATCGGCGCGGAAGGAAACACTCGCTGCCCGTCCGAGGAAAGACATCTCCAAGCCTCGTGACCTCCTCCGCAGAGGTGCCTGCCTGCCCCGCCAACAAAATTTCGACGTGCAATTGATAGTATTTATAATTTCCGTATTGTATGATATACAGTTCAGTTCGCATTTTTGTAAGATACAGTTAGAAACATTATACTGATTTATTACTAACTTATTGTTGTTGTTGTATTTACTTATACTCGAGTGTACCGAACCCTCTTCGACAGTGAGTTATCCCGCGGCTAAATTTAATATACCCTTACGAGAAGGGTGGAATATTACATGGCGCCCGAGCAGGGACTTGAACTCGAGTATAGATAATTCAGCAAACGCCCGTCCGCCGACCTGTTTTCACCAGATATTTGGCGCCCGAGGATTCCTGAAAATTATCCCAGTAGTATTTAAGGTTTTATTTAATCTTTTATACAAAACCGGTTCCAGATAAGCCGACCGAACCTAGATGTACCAGAGAGCCTAGTCCAGGTGGATTCTTCGGAATTCCGGCCGAAATGTACCAGAGTCCTGTACCAGAGATGTTACCAGTAGCCCAGATCCAGGTGTCCGAATTCCCCGCCCGTTTCCAGTCCTTTCGAAAGGTCAGAGAGCCCCAATCCCTTCTGTAACATGTAACCTGTAACCTGTAACCCTCCGGGGCCAGCAGCTTAACTGCTGGCACGGGCTTCGCGACCCCGAGGTGCCCTAGCCCTTTGCTTGAAGATACTACGGACCGCCCGCGTAGTACCGTCTCCTGTAACCCTCTGGGGCCAGCAGCTTAACTGCTGGCACGGGCTTCGCGACCCCGAGGTGCCCTAGCCTTTGCCTGAAGATACTACGGACCGCCCGCGTAGTACCGTCTCCTGTAACCCTCCGGGGCCAGCAGCTTAACTGCTGGCACGGGCTTCGCGACCCCGAGGTGCCCTAGCTTTTGCTTGAAGATACTACGGACCGCCCGCGTAGTACCGTGTCCTGTAACTCTCCGGGGCCAGCAGCTTAACTGCTGGCACGGGCTTCGCGACCCCGAGATGCCCTAGCCTTTTGCCTGAAGATACTACGGACCGCCCGCGTAGTACCGTCTCCTGTAACCCTCAGGGGCCAGCATCTTCTGCTGGTACGGGTTTAGCAGCCCCGAGGTGCCCGAGCGAACACCAGTTAATGCACGTCGAAACCGCGATGGTGCTTCCGACCCGTCAATTTCCAGTATAACCAGAATGCACGTCAAAACCGCGATGGTGCTTCCGATCCGTCAAGTTCCAGTATAACCAGAATGCACGTCGAAACCGCGATGGTGCTTCCGACCCGTCAATTTCCAGTATAACCAGAATGCACGTCGAAACCGCGATGGTGCTTCCGATCCGTCAAGTTTCAGTATAACCAGAATGCACGTCGAAACCGCGATGGTGCTTCCGATCCGTCAATTTCCAGTATAACCAAAATGCACGTCGAAACCGCGATGGTGCTCCCGATCCGTCAATTTCCAGTATAACCGTATGCACGTCGAAACCGCGATGGTGCTTCCGATCCGTTAATTTCCAGCATATTTCCCGTAGGAATACAAGCTGAAATCCGCAGTATTTGTATTCGCCAGCAACCCGAGTTTGTGTGCATTTGTTAAACAAATCCAGAGCAAGCATTTCATCCAAGTGCCTACAAGAAAGCTTGTTTCCTCCAAAGTGTTTTAATGAAGTCAAATGCACCACCTGAAGTTACGGCGACGTCGCAACACCTACATTCTTCAGTAGCGTAGTTGTGCACGTGTACATGAACGTTGACAAGATGGCGGACTGAAACCGCAGCTTCGTATCATCTTGCAACGTGAATTTACTTTAACCAGTCCAACGAATCCCGAACGCTACATTCGCCTAAGGGCATACAAGAAAGTACGTTCGTTCTAGGGAAAGCAATTCACTTGCCCTAGTCCTGAAGTTCTCAGAATGCAAGTTGAAACCGCAACTTCTGCATTCATCTAGTAGGAACCTCCGAGTTTTGTTTGTGCAATCAAATGCAACCTGCAAAATGGCATTCAAGCCATTGCCAGAAATTTTTAGAAATTTCCAAAGTTCTCATGTCCGAACTTATATATTGTTTTAAATTTCCCTTCGCACCTGCCCCAATCTGGTTTCTAGAATATTCTTTCCCTGGGTCCAGATGTGTAAAAGGTCCGTCAACAACGACCATTTTTACCTGTAATCCCATAGAAGGGGTGATAACAGGGTTGGGCCTATATAAGGGCTTATCTTCAAACCCTGTGTCACTATCCGAGTTACTTTCAAACTAATCGAAGATGCCTCCGGTCCGAAATAAAATCGATGTGCGACCGTGGCCCTTCAAAATTAGGAGGCGACGTAAAGGGCAGAAAAGGATCCGTCCGTGGACCCCGCATCTCTATAACCGCCCAGCATCCCCGACGACTACCCGCTGGTCGCCTTTACCCCAGTGGAGTCCGGTACCGGCCATGTTGTCTCCGTTACCAGATACGCCAGAGAAGATAGGCAACATGCAACCGAATTCCGCTACCGTGGATGACACCGATCAGGTGAGCCCTAGAGGAAATCTAGGACCCCAAACGTCGCCCCTCGACTTATCCCGGAAGATGGAGCGTTTGTTTGGAAAATCCCCATCCATTCTGCAAGCAACGCTCACGCTCCAAACTACCCCAAATATGGAGTTCGACGCCGAGCCCCTGTGGCCCTATACTCCTCCGGGACTCCCAGCGACGCCAGACACTCCCTCGCCCCTCATGAGAGCCATCCTGGCTGAATGCGGCCCTTGGTGGGAGCTACTAGGCATTCCGCCTGAACTTAAACCAAAAGCCCCCACTCAACTACCCGTGAACGAGGATTTGGTTCCCCTCGCTGAAGGCGACGCCCTCGCCTCAGTCCTGGAAGAGTTGCAGCAACTCCAGCTCCCTGAACCAGATTTACCACCCGAAGTGCTTCCGGAGATTCTTTTCCGACCACCGATCGAAACGGAACCCCGACAACCGACCTCACGCAAAACCAGACGGAGGGAGAAGAAACGCCGTTTCCGCGTAAAATTGCCTTCCGGAGAATTTTTGCGAGTTTCCCGAGACACAGCCCGTCAAATGGGATTATTGCCGCCGCAGAAGTAAAATTAAACAGCAAGTATAAAATTTTTATTATCTTGCCTTGCCCCCTTTTCCTCCTACGCCACTGCGATACTTGATGACCAGGGATGCTGATACCGCAGCTTCCAAAACGTCGATCCGCCGACGCATCAAGGATTTGTGGACGTGCAGATGGAGAACCCATGAAGAAGAGGCCCATGAAACACCCGTTTCCTCCGAAGGGACCGGCATGTGTAACGTTTCGCCCTGAGATTAAATCCTAGTAATGCTCAAAAAGCATTTGAATTGAATTCAGCGCGCTTTTTAAACGTTACGGATCCAACCGACGATAAGCCGAACGACATCCGATGCCGCAAGTTACGATAAGGCGGCGCGCAAGCGAAACTCCCCTCCTACTCTAATCGCCACCGGAAGCAGCAGATAAGGGACCCCGATACTATAAATACGAAGGCCGCCCAACTGCCGCTCTCTCTCCGTGACCGATCTTCATCCGATAAGAAGATACCTGACCTGATCCGTTATCTAATCTGGCTGCATTTCCTACCGCCATTTTGTCGTTACGAACTGTTAGCAAGATTAGAATAATTCACACCCGTTGTAAATAACCTGTACTGAACGTTATTCTATCATGTCGGTAAATTTCTGGTTAGTAGTGTAGCGTTTGAATACGAAATATTGCAAGTTCCAGCACACGCTGTTGAGATCTTGGAATATTTTACAATCTCCACACCCGAACGTTCCCGTGTACTCATCGACTGCGAAATCCTGTTTATTCGCAGTGCACAAAAGGCCCACAAATTGCCCGATTTCCGCGAAGACTAATTTTGTGTGATAAACAGCATTTTACTGCGCCGGAAGCCACCGCCCGATCTGCAAGACCTGAAGGTAGCATCCCCCGTCCGCAAGTCGCATCGAACGTAAATAAAGTCGAAGCAACGACCTGGAGCGATAGCGCGCTATCGCGCCAGCCGGACTTCCCGATAAGCGCTCCACCTAGAGGAGACACTAACTTCCAGGAAGGCGTCGCACATTAAACTCTAAACACACAAACAATCTCCAGGTAAAGCTTGCCATATATTTTAATTCGTAAAATCCGCAGAAGGATAGTGCCTGCAAGCACAATTCTGAGATTTCCGACATCGATCGGTTTCGAGCGGAGAATTCTCGCGGATCGGCGCGGAAGGAAACACTCGCTGCCCGTCCGAGGAAAGACATCTCCAAGCCTCGTGACCTCCTCCGCAGAGGTGCCTTGTGGGCTGCCTGCCCCGCCAACAAAATTTCGACGTGCAATTGATAGTATTTATAATTTCCGTATTGTATGATATACAGTTCAGTTCGCATTTTTGTAAGATACAGTTAGAAACATTATACTGATTTATTACTAACTTATCGTTGTTGTTGTATTTATTTATACTCGAGTGTACCGAACCCTCTTCGACAGTGAGTTATCCCGCGGCTAAATTTAATATACCCTTACGAGAAGGGTGGAATATTACACCATTAAAATACCTCGAAATCGTCATTAAAATACGAGAAATCAGCATTAAAGTAATCCATTGTTTTACTTCTTTTTTGTAGGTGACGAGGCGATAAGTAAACGTCAACCGACGTTAACATAACCTACAAATGTTGGTTAAAATGTTGTAATTTCACGATATCTCGATTTCAAATAAAACATAATGTACTCCTCGGCACTGAACTTTCTTTTTATCCCTCATGTGGTTTATTTGCCTTGGCCCTACGGGCCTCGCCAACTAAATCCACATTCGTGATAAAAAGCTAAACTTCAGTGCCTTGGTATACAAACTATTATTATTTGAAATTGCCATTAAAGTACCTCGAAATCGTCATTAAAATACGAGAAATCGGCATTAAAGCAATCCATTGTTTTACGACTTTTTTGTAGGTGGCGAGGCGACAGATAAACGTCGACCGACGTTAACATAACCTACAAATGTTCGTTAAAATGTTGTAATTTCACGATATCTCGATTTCAAATAAAACATAATGTACTCCTCGGCACTGAACTTTCTTTTTATCCCTCATGTGGTTTATTTGCCTTGGCCCTACGGGCCTCGCCAACTAAATCCACATTCGTGATAAAAAGCTAAACTTCAGTGCCTTGGTATACAAACTATTATTATTTGAAATTGCCATTAAAGTACCTCGAAATCGTCATTAAAATACGAGAAATCGGCATTAAAGCAATCCATTGTTTTACGACTTTTTTGTAAGTGGCGAGGCGACAGATAAACGTCGACCGACGTTAACATAACCTACAAATGTTCGTTAAAATGTTGTAATTTCACGATATCTCGATTTCAAATAAAACATAATGTACTCCTCGGCACTGAACTTTCTTTTTATCCCTCATGTGGTTTATTTGCCTTGGCCCTACGGGCCTCGCCAACTAAATCCACATTCGTGATAAAAAGCTAAACTTCAGTGCCTTGGTATACAAACTATTATTATTTGAAATTGCCATTAAAGTACCTCGAAATCGTCATTAAAATACGAGAAATCAGCATTAAAGTAATCCATTGTTTTACGACTTTTTTGTAGGTGACGAGGCGATAAGTAAACGTCAACCGACGTTAACATAACCTACAAATGTTGGTTAAAATGTTGTAATTTTACGATTTCTCGATTTCAAATAAAACATAATGTACTCCTTTGCACTGAAGTTCCTTTATATCCCTCATGTGATTTATTTGCTTTGGCCCTACGGGCCTCGTCAACTAAAACCACATTCGTGATAAAAAGCTAAACTTCAGTGCCTTGGTATACAAACTATTATTATTTGAAATTGCCATTAAAGTACCTCGAAATCGTCATTAAAATACGAGAAATCGGCATTAAAGCAATCCATTGTTTTACGACTTTTTTGTAGGTGGCGAGGCGACAGATAAACGTCGACCGACGTTAACATAACCTACAAATGTTCGTTAAAATGTTGTAATTTCACGATATCTCGATTTCAAATAAAACATAATGTACTCCTCGGCACTGAACTTTCTTTTTATCCCTCATGTGGTTTATTTGCCTTGGCCCTACGGGCCTCGCCAACTAAATCCACATTCGTGATAAAAAGCTAAACTTCAGTGCCTTGGTATACAAACTATTATTATTTGAAATTGCCATTAAAGTACCTCGAAATCGTCATTAAAATACGAGAAATCGGCATTAAAGCAATCCATTGTTTTACGACTTTTTTGTAGGTGGCGAGGCGACAGATAAACGTCGACCGACGTTAACATAACCTACAAATGTTCGTTAAAATGTTGTAATTTCACGATATCTCGATTTCAAATAAAACATAATGTACTCCTCGGCACTGAACTTTCTTTTTATCCCTCATGTGGTTTATTTGCCTTGGCCCTACGGGCCTCGCCAACTAAATCCACATTCGTGATAAAAAGCTAAACTTCAGTGCCTTGGTATACAAACTATTATTATTTGAAATTGCCATTAAAGTACCTCGAAATCGTCATTAAAATACGAGAAATCGGCATTAAAGCAATCCATTGTTTTACGACTTTTTTGTAGGTGGCGAGGCGACAGATAAACGTCGACCGTCGTTAACATAACCTACAAATGTTCGTTAAAATGTTGTAATTTCACGATATCTCGATTTCAAATAAAACATAATGTACTCCTCGGCACTGAACTTTCTTTTTATCCCTCATGTGGTTTATTTGCCTTGGCCCTACGGGCCTCGCCAACTAAATCCACATTCGTGATAAAAAGCTAAACTTCAGTGCCTTGGTATACAAACTATTATTATTTGAAATTGCCATTAAAGTACCTCGAAATCGTCATTAAAATACGAGAAATCGGCATTAAAGCAATCCATTGTTTTACGACTTTTTTGTAGGTGGCGAGGCGACAGATAAACGTCGACCGACGTTAACATAACCTACAAATGTTCGTTAAAATGTTGTAATTTCACGATATCTCGATTTCAAATAAAACATAATGTACTCCTCGGCACTGAACTTTCTTTTTATCCCTCATGTGGTTTATTTGCCTTGGCCCTACGGGCCTCGCCAACTAAATCCACATTCGTGATAAAAAGCTAAACTTCAGTGCCTTGGTATACAAACTATTATTATTTGAAATTGCCATTAAAGTACCTCGAAATCGTCATTAAAATACGAGAAATCAGCATTAAAGTAATCCATTGTTTTACGACTTTTTTGTAGGTGACGAGGCGACAGATAAACGTCGACCGACGTTAACATAACCTACAAATGTTCGTTAAAATGTTGTAATTTCACGATATCTCGATTTCAAATAAAACATAATGTACTCCTCGGCACTGAACTTTCTTTTTATCCCTCATGTGGTTTATTTGCCTTGGCCCTACGGGCCTCGCCAACTAAATCCACATTCGTGATAAAAAGCTAAACTTCAGTGCCTTGGTATACAAACTATTATTATTTGAAATTGCCATTAAAGTACCTCGAAATCGTCATTAAAATACGAGAAATCGGCATTAAAGCAATCCATTGTTTTACGACTTTTTTGTAGGTGGCGAGGCGACAGATAAACGTCGACCGACGTTAACATAACCTACAAATGTTCGTTAAAATGTTGTAATTTCACGATATCTCGATTTCAAATAAAACATAATGTACTCCTCGGCACTGAACTTTCTTTTTATCCCTCATGTGGTTTATTTGCCTTGGCCCTACGGGCCTCGCCAACTAAATCCACATTCGTGATAAAAAACTAAACTTCAGTGCCTTGGTATACAAACTATTATTGTTTGAAATTGCCATTAAAGTACCTCGAAATCGTCATTAAAATACGAGAAATCGGCATTAAAGCAATCCATTGTTTTACGACTTTTTTGTAAGTGGCGAGGCGACAGATAAACGTCGACCGACGTTAACATAACCTACAAATGTTCGTTAAAATGTTGTAATTTCACGATATCTCGATTTCAAATAAAACATAATGTACTCCTCGGCACTGAACTTTCTTTTTATCCCTCATGTGGTTTATTTGCCTTGGCCCTACGGGCCTCGCCAACTAAATCCACATTCGTGATAAAAAGCTAAACTTCAGTGCCTTGGTATACAAACTATTATTATTTGAAATTGCCATTAAAGTACCTCGAAATCGTCATTAAAATACGAGAAATCAGCATTAAAGTAATCCATTGTTTTACGACTTTTTTGTAGGTGACGAGGCGATAAGTAAACGTCAACCGACGTTAACATAACCTACAAATGTTGGTTAAAATGTTGTAATTTTACGATTTCTCGATTTCAAATAAAACATAATGTACTCCTTTGCACTGAAGTTCCTTTATATTCCTCATGTGATTTATTTGCTTTGGCCCTACGGGCCTCGTCAACTAAAACCACATTCGTGATAAAAAGCTAAACTTCAGTGCCTTGGTATACAAACTATTATTATTTGAAATTGCCATTGTAACGTTTCGCCCTGAGATTAAATCCTAGTAATGCTCAAAAAGCATTTGAATTGAATTCAGCGCGCTTTTTAAACGTTACGGATCCAACCGACGATAAGCCGAACGACATCCGATGCCGCAAGTTACGATAAGGCGGCGCGCAAGCGAAACTCCCCTCCTACTCTAATCGCCACCGGCAGCAGCAGATAAGGGACCCCGATACTATAAATACGAAGGCCGCCCAACTGCCGCTCTCTCTCTGTGACCGATCTTCATCCGATAAGAAGATACCTGACCTGATCCGTTGTCTAATCTGGCTGCATTTCCTACCGCCATTTTGTCGTTACGAACTGTTAGCAAGATTAGAATAATTCACACCCGTTGTAAATAACCTGTACTGAACGCTATTCTATCATGTCGGTAAATTTCTGGTTAGTAGTGTAGCGTTTGAATACGAAATATTGCAAGTTCCAGCACACGCTGTTGAGATCTTGGAATATTTTACAATCTCCACACCCGAACGTTCCCGTGTACTCATCGACTGCGAAATCTTGTTTATTCGCAGTGCACAAAAGGCCCACAAGTTGCCCGATTTCCGCGAAGACTAATTTTGTGTGATTCACAGCATTTTACTGCGCCGGAAGCCACCGCCCGATCTGCAAGACCTGAAGGTAGCATCCCCCGTCCGCAAGTCGCATCGAACGTAAATAAAGTCGAAGCAACGACCTGGAGCGATAGCGCGCTATCGCGCCAGCCGAACTTCCCGATAAGCGCTCCGTTCTACCTGCGAGAGGTCAAAAACTATCTACGCACCTGGAAATCGCGGGCTACTGATTTGCGCGCTGAGTCCACCTAGAGGATACACTAACTTCCAGGAAGGCGTCGCACATTAAACTCTAAACACACAAACAATCTCCAGGTAAAGCTTGCCATATATTTTAATTCGTAAAATCCGCAGAAGGATAGTGCCTGCAAGCACAATTCTGAGATTTCCGACATCGATCGGTTTCGAGCGGAGAATTCTCGCGGATCGGCGCGGAAGGAAACACTCGCTGCCCGTCCGAGGAAAGACATCTCCAAGCCTCGTGACCTCCTCCGCAGAGGTGCCTGCCTGCCCCGCCAACAAAATTTCGACGTGCAATTGATAGTATTTATAATTTCCGTATTGTATGATATACAGTTCAGTTCGCATTTTTGTAAGATACAGTTAGAAACATTATACTGATTTATTACTAACTTATTGTTGTTGTTGTATTTACTTATACTCGAGTGTACCGAACCCTCTTCGACAGTGAGTTATCCCGCGGCTAAATTTAATATACCCTTACGAGAAGGGTGGAATATTACATGGCGCCCGAGCAGGGACTTGAACTCGAGTATAGATAATTCAGCAAACGCCCGTCCGCCGACCTGTTTTCACCAGATATTTGGCGCCCGAGGATTCCTGAAAATTATCCCAGTAGTATTTAAGGTTTTATTTAATCTTTTATACAAAACCGGTTCCAGATAAGCCGACCGAACCTAGATGTACCAGAGAGCCTAGTCCAGGTGGATTCTTCGGAATTCCGGCCGAAATGTACCAGAGTCCTGTACCAGAGATGTTACCAGTAGCCCAGATCCAGGTGTCCGAATTCCCCGCCCGTTTCCAGTCCTTTCGAAAGGTCAGAGAGCCCCAATCCCTTCTGTAACATGTAACCTGTAACCTGTAACCCTCCGGGGCCAGCAGCTTAACTGCTGGCACGGGCTTCGCGACCCCGAGGTGCCCTAGCCCTTTGCTTGAAGATACTACGGACCGCCCGCGTAGTACCGTCTCCTGTAACCCTCTGGGGCCAGCAGCTTAACTGCTGGCACGGGCTTCGCGACCCCGAGGTGCCCTAGCCTTTGCCTGAAGATACTACGGACCGCCCGCGTAGTACCGTCTCCTGTAACCCTCCGGGGCCAGCAGCTTAACTGCTGGCACGGGCTTCGCGACCCCGAGGTGCCCTAGCTTTTGCTTGAAGATACTACGGACCGCCCGCGTAGTACCGTGTCCTGTAACCCTCCGGGGCCAGCAGCTTAACTGCTGGCACGGGCTTCGCGACCCCGAGATGCCCTAGCCTTTTGCCTGAAGATACTACGGACCGCCCGCGTAGTACCGTCTCCTGTAACCCTCAGGGGCCAGCATCTTCTGCTGGTACGGGTTTAGCAGCCCCGAGGTGCCCGAGCGAACACCAGTTAATGCACGTCGAAACCGCGATGGTGCTTCCGACCCGTCAATTTCCAGTATAACCAGAATGCACGTCAAAACCGCGATGGTGCTTCCGATCCGTCAAGTTCCAGTATAACCAGAATGCACGTCGAAACCGCGATGGTGCTTCCGACCCGTCAATTTCCAGTATAACCAGAATGCACGTCGAAACCGCGATGGTGCTTCCGATCCGTCAAGTTTCAGTATAACCAGAATGCACGTCGAAACCGCGATGGTGCTTCCGATCCGTCAATTTCCAGTATAACCAAAATGCACGTCGAAACCGCGATGGTGCTCCCGATCCGTCAATTTCCAGTATAACCGTATGCACGTCGAAACCGCGATGGTGCTTCCGATCCGTTAATTTCCAGAATATTTCCCGTAGGAATACAAGCTGAAATCCGCAGTATTTGTATTCGCCAGCAACCCGAGTTTGTGTGCATTTGTTAAACAAATCCAGAGCAAGCATTTCATCCAAGTGCCTACAAGAAAGCTTGTTTCCTCCAAAGTGTTTTAATGAAGTCAAATGCACCACCTGAAGTTACGGCGACGTCGCAACACCTACATTCTTCAGTAGCGTAGTTGTGCACGTGTACATGAACGTTGACAAGATGGCGGACTGAAACCGCAGCTTCGTATCATCTTGCAACGTGAATTTACTTTAACCAGTCCAACGAATCCCGAACGCTACATTCGCCTAAGGGCATACAAGAAAGTACGTTCGTTCTAGGGAAAGCAATTCACTTGCCCTAGTCCTGAAGTTCTCAGAATGCAAGTTGAAACCGCAACTTCTGCATTCATCTAGTAGGAACCTCCGAGTTTTGTTTGTGCAATCAAATGCAACCTGCAAAATGGCATTCAAGCCATTGCCAGAAATTTTTAGAAATTTCCAAAGTTCTCATGTCCGAACTTATATATTGTTTTAAATTTCCCTTCGCACCTGCCCCAATCTGGTTTCTAGAATATTCTTTCCCTGGGTCCAGATGTGTAAAAGGTCCGTCAACAACGACCATTTTTACCTGTAATCCCATAGAAGGGGTGATAACAGGGTTGGGCCTATATAAGGGCTTATCTTCAAACCCTGTGTCACTATCCGAGTTACTTTCAAACTAATCGAAGATGCCTCCGGTCCGAAATAAAATCGATGTGCGACCGTGGCCCTTCAAAATTAGGAGGCGACGTAAAGGGCAGAAAAGGATCCGTCCGTGGACCCCGCATCTCTATAACCGCCCAGCATCCCCGACGACTACCCGCTGGTCGCCTTTACCCCAGTGGAGTCCGGTACCGGCCATGTTGTCTCCGTTACCAGATACGCCAGAGAAGATAGGCAACATGCAACCGAATTCCGCTACCGTGGATGACACCGATCAGGTGAGCCCTAGAGGAAATCTAGGACCCCAAACGTCGCCCCTCGACTTATCCCGGAAGATGGAGCGTTTGTTTGGAAAATCCCCATCCATTCTGCAAGCAACGCTCACGCTCCAAACTACCCCAAATATGGAGTTCGACGCCGAGCCCCTGTGGCCCTATACTCCTCCGGGACTCCCAGCGACGCCAGACACTCCCTCGCCCCTCATGAGAGCCATCCTGGCTGAATGCGGCCCTTGGTGGGAGCTACTAGGCATTCCGCCTGAACTTAAACCAAAAGCCCCCACTCAACTACCCGTGAACGAGGATTTGGTTCCCCTCGCTGAAGGCGACGCCCTCGCCTCAGTCCTGGAAGAGTTGCAGCAACTCCAGCTCCCTGAACCAGATTTACCACCCGAAGTGCTTCCGGAGATTCTTTTCCGACCACCGATCGAAACGGAACCCCGACAACCGACCTCACGCAAAACCAGACGGAGGGAGAAGAAACGCCGTTTCCGCGTAAAATTGCCTTCCGGAGAATTTTTGCGAGTTTCCCGAGACACAGCCCGTCAAATGGGATTATTGCCGCCGCAGAAGTAAAATTAAACAGCAAGTATAAAATTTTTATTATCTTGCCTTGCCCCCTTTTCCTCCTACGCCACTGCGATACTTGATGACCAGGGATGCTGATACCGCAGCTTCCAAAACGTCGATCCGCCGACGCATCAAGGATTTGTGGACGTGCAGATGGAGAACCCATGAAGAAGAGGCCCATGAAACACCCGTTTCCTCCGAAGGGACCGGCATGTGTAACGTTTCGCCCTGAGATTAAATCCTAGTAATGCTCAAAAAGCATTTGAATTGAATTCAGCGCGCTTTTTAAACGTTACGGATCCAACCGACGATAAGCCGAACGACATCCGATGCCGCAAGTTACGATAAGGCGGCGCGCAAGCGAAACTCCCCTCCTACTCTAATCGCCACCGGAAGCAGCAGATAAGGGACCCCGATACTATAAATACGAAGGCCGCCCAACTGCCGCTCTCTCTCCGTGACCGATCTTCATCCGATAAGAAGATACCTGACCTGATCCGTTATCTAATCTGGCTGCATTTCCTACCGCCATTTTGTCGTTACGAACTGTTAGCAAGATTAGAATAATTCACACCCGTTGTAAATAACCTGTACTGAACGCTATTCTATCATGTCGGTAAATTTCTGGTTAGTAGTGTAGCGTTTGAATACGAAATATTGCAAGTTCCAGCACACGCTGTTGAGATCTTGGAATATTTTACAATCTCCACACCCGAACGTTCCCGTGTACTCATCGACTGCGAAATCCTGTTTATTCGCAGTGCACAAAAGGCCCACAAATTGCCCGATTTCCGCGAAGACTAATTTTGTGTGATAAACAGCATTTTACTGCGCCGGAAGCCACCGCCCGATCTGCAAGACCTGAAGGTAGCATCCCCCGTCCGCAAGTCGCATCGAACGTAAATAAAGTCGAAGCAACGACCTGGAGCGATAGCGCGCTATCGCGCCAGCCGGACTTCCCGATAAGCGCTCCACCTAGAGGAGACACTAACTTCCAGGAAGGCGTCGCACATTAAACTCTAAACACACAAACAATCTCCAGGTAAAGCTTGCCATATATTTTAATTCGTAAAATCCGCAGAAGGATAGTGCCTGCAAGCACAATTCTGAGATTTCCGACATCGATCGGTTTCGAGCGGAGAATTCTCGCGGATCGGCGCGGAAGGAAACACTCGCTGCCCGTCCGAGGAAAGACATCTCCAAGCCTCGTGACCTCCTCCGCAGAGGTGCCTTGTGGGCTGCCTGCCCCGCCAACAAAATTTCGACGTGCAATTGATAGTATTTATAATTTCCGTATTGTATGATATACAGTTCAGTTCGCATTTTTGTAAGATACAGTTAGAAACATTATACTGATTTATTACTAACTTATCGTTGTTGTTGTATTTATTTATACTCGAGTGTACCGAACCCTCTTCGACAGTGAGTTATCCCGAGGCTAAATTTAATATACCCTTACGAGAAGGGTGGAATATTACACCATTAAAATACCTCGAAATCGTCATTAAAATACGAGAAATCAGCATTAAAGTAATCCATTGTTTTACGACTTTTTTGTAGGTGACGAGGCGATAAGTAAACGTCAACCGACGTTAACATAACCTACAAATGTTGGTTAAAATGTTGTAATTTTACGATTTCTCTATTTCAAATAAAACATAATGTACTCCTTTGCACTGAAGTTCCTTTTTATCCCTCATGCGATTTATTTGCCTTGGCCCTACGGGCCTCGTCAACTAAGACCACATTCGTGATAAAAAGCTAAACTTCAGTGCCGTGGTATACAAACTACTATTACCGAAGCGGAAAGCTATTTTTCTGACAAATTAATTTAACACTTCATTATAATAACTAGCTGAAACCCGCGGCATATGCCGCATTTAAAATATACGACGAATCTAATAACTTTTGTTGCACTAAAGAAAGTTTTAAAAGCACGTTACAGATTGGAAATATTTGGATAGCCTCCAGGCCACTTTCCTCCTACATATTGGATACACCGATACTGCTGAATTGAATAGTGTCTTCTTTTTTCTGTTTAGTATTAAATGCTAATTATTGTTACAATGCTATAAATCCAGTTAGTGGAAATGTCACTGGGACAGTTTCTAAAAACTAAATTCCTGGAATTTGCTGATCTCGAAAAGCACTATATTTAGACAAACCTACAATTTTCTGAAAATAGGGACAATTAAGTACTTATCTGCTTTTGGAATATCCCAAATATAAAGGAAATATGTTTTATTGTTATGATGTATAATTTGTATACGTATTTAAGTGTCCAATTCCTATTCCAAAAACTCAGGTAATCAACCCCACTTGTAAAACAACCTGATTGTTAAGGACTTTATAAACTTTTGCCGCCTCTCTTGCATTCTGAATTCATACTATGCGCATTTCCAGAACTCGAGCGGGCTTTGCCTCGCCGTTCACTTACGTTCCATCTGTCAACGTGGCAGCATGCGAACAGGTCCGCTCTGCGAAAGTAATTATTGTTCACATGTTTAAATGTTAAACTGTTCGTGTAAATTTATAGCTAATAAATTACCTACTTTGCTTTCAACGAGTGTATAATTCAGTGAAGAAAATAAATCCATACAGTCCATTAAATTCCAAGGCGAGCTGGCAATCAGGAATTTTCCAAATAAAGGAAAACTGAGAAGGCTCCCCAACATTGGTCCATCGATCCGCATTAGTACGAACCCGGAAAAGCCACATTGTTCCTTCGTGCCGCATGGATCATCGGCCCGGAGTCGCAGTTGTACAAGGCAAGTAAGTACAACAAGCAGTTTTCGTCCATAACGAGAGGAAGGAAGACAGCATACGGTGCTAGCAACGTGAGAGCGAGATAGCCAAACGCCAAGTCTCGCGCCAAGTTCGTGCACGTGTGCATTGCAGCTGAAGACGAGACGGCAGTTCAAGTCACAACAAGGAAAAGGCGGCAAACACACCAATATCAATGTAAGCCTAATTTCCTATTTTTGCAATTCCTATGCATGAATTTGGTTTTCTATCATCTGTGTTATACATGTGCATAATTTCAGCTGCGTATTATTGCGTAAACAAATGGTTTATGAGTCATATAAACATTTTAATTGCGTGAAATGCCAAGCTATTACGTTTGTTCGCGATATCCCCTGCATGTGTCATATTGCAGTCGAATCATTCACAAGTTAATCTCGAGTTGTAACAGGGCCGTTTTCTGCGTCGTTAGCGACAAGTTTCTCGCGTCGTTATCAAGCGCTGTCTGCGTTGTAAACAAAATTCCGTGCCAGTGGCGTACGAAAAGTTAGTTCTATCCGTTAAATTGTTTTTAATTTCAACAATTATGGATCCACTTGTAAGAGTACGAGGCTCTATCAAAGGCAAGCTTACGCGCTTCGCAAATCACGTGCAATCTTTGCAAATAATTCATGATGAAGATCAATTCTTATCTAGCGCTCAGATTATTCAATTGCAAAAAAGATTGAATGATACAGCCACCTTGTTATCAGAATATTATGCGGTTCATGAACAAATTTTAGAAAACAGTGAGGATACAAAATCTGAAATGCAACAACAAGTTGAATTTGAAGATTCTTATTATTTTGCAATTTCACAAGCTGAATATTTGATTAATGAATACAACAAGCAATCTGATGTTGCACCAGATCGTGCTGGATCTCCTAATGGTAGCGTGAGATCAATGCATTCAAATTCCAGTTCGCATTGCAATAATCGAGCTGTACGCCTTCCTGCCATTTCGATTCCCAAATATTCAGGGAACGTGTCAGAGTGGTTGGAATTTCGTGAGATTTTTATTAGTTTAATTCATGAGAATCAAGCGCTAACTAATATTCAAAAGCTGCATTACTTAAAGGCTAGTTTACAGGGTGATGCAAGCCAAATTATAAAAAGTTTAGAGTTTACTGCGAGTAATTATACTCTAGCTTGGGATGCATTGTGTAATCGTTACAATGATCCAAAAATTCTGATTCATATCCACCTCAATGCTGTTTTTAAACTTGAATCGTGCAGTAAGGAATCTGCAACTAAATTACGTACGATTAGCGATATGTTATTCAAACATTTTACAGCAATCAAATCATTAGCAACCGAAAGCGAGCTTCTAGATGTTGTTATCATTTATGTCGTTTCTAAAAAACTGGACCCCACGACATTCCGTGAATGGGAGGTCCTTAGAAACCGGTCAAGTTCTGACCTGCCTAATCTTGACGAGTTCAAGGAATTTTTGCAAAACACAGCAAATCTTCTAGAAACTCTGGAAGTAAAAAATATTAAGCTTGTACCCGAAAAGTCTTCCAAGGTACATTCGAAATCATTTGTGTCAGGTACCCCTTCGTGTCCACTTTGTAAAGGATCTCATTCCTTGTACAAATGCGATAAGTTTATCAAGCTGTCTTCTCTTGACAGAAATTCAAAGGCAAAAGAGCTCCGTGTATGCTTTAATTGCCTAACTCAGGGTCACATTGCGAGCCGTTGTAGCTCCAAATATACGTGTAGAAAGTTGAAATCAAGGCACAACACCCTTCTTCATGAGGATAAACCTCAAAATGCTTCTTCTAGTCAACCAGGATCTGCGATGTCGGCAGAAACCCCTGTTGAACTAAACCAATCGATTTCGGCATTCTGTTCGAATGCTTTGCAGGTACTCTTACCTACGGCTACCGCTAAACTCATCGCTGATGATGGTACGCCTCATGTTGTGCGAATCCTGCTGGATTCCGGTTCCAATCGAACTTCATACGTTCAGATTTGTGTAAAAGGTTGAAGCTTCCAACTCGCGAAGTCAACGTTACTGTTTCTGGCTTAAGTAAAGCCACTTCTCAAATCAAAGCTAGGTGTGATATCAAGCTGCAAGCCCCTCACACCTCATACAGTATTGATCTATCCTGTCTTGTTCTCGATGAGATTACAGGTACAACCCCAAGTTTTCGCGTCCAGCGAAACAGTTTCAAGGTTCCTGATAACATCAAGTTATCAGATCTGTCCTACGACCAACCGGGCACCATCGACATTCTGATTGGTTCGCCCATTTTCTGGCAGCTCCTTTGTATTGGACAAATTGGTCTAGGCCCAAATCTTCCCATCCTCCAAAAAACTCGTTTTGGTTGGATTGTTTCTGGCCCTACAGGCCCCCCTTCTGCGTACCCTGTACAGTGCAATCTTAGCACGATCGAGGATGCTTCTGATCCCATTGCTAGGTTTTGGCAGCTCGAACATTACCCAGAGGAAAAGGTCCGCACAAATGAAGAGAACGCCTGTGAGGCACATTTCGTGCAAAATACGCAACGAGAAGCGAATGGTCGATTCGTTGTCTCTATCCCTCTCAAGGAACCTGTAGAGGTATTGGGTGATTCATTGCAAATCGCTCAGAAAAGATTCTTATCATTAGAGAAGCGGTTACAAGCGAACCCTGACTTGTCCAATCGCTATTCGAGTTTCATGAATGAATATTCTGAATTAGGTCATATGTCCGTTTCAAACCCTAATTCAAACGAGATATCCTATTATCTACCCCACCACGGAGTCTTAAAAGAGGAAAGCCTGACAACTAAACTCCGAGTTGTATTCAATGGTTCTCAAGCAACCACTTCAGGGCGATCTCTGAACAGTATTCAGATGGTTGGCCCAACCGTGCAACAAGACTTATTTTCCATTCTTGTTCGCTTTCGCAAGCATTTGTTCGCTATATCAGCCGACATCGAGAAGATGTATCGTCAGGTTCTGGTGAATCCTAATCATAGGCCCCTTCAGAGAATCCTGTGGCGATCATCTCCAACTGAGCCTCTTCTGTCATATGATCTGAACACAGTTACGTATGGCACTGCTTCAGCGTCTTTTCTTGCCATTAGATGTTTGACCCAATTGGGCATCGAATGTGCAGCTTCAAATCCCGAAGTCTCTCGAGTGATGAAGGAGGACTTCTACGTCGACGACCTTCTGACAGGTGCCGACACTCCTGAGAAAGCGCGTACTCTCTGTTCAAACTTGAATCAGATTCTTGATTCAGGGTGTTTCAAACTTAGAAAGTGGATTTCTAATTCTTCAGAAGTTCTCGATGGAATACCAGACTCCGATTTGCATCCGGGTGTTCTTGATTTCAGTGCACATGAGCACACCAGTACCCTTGGTTTGATTTGGTCCTTCAAAAGCGATCATCTGATGTTCAATATTTCAAATTCTACAAGTAGTAAGGCTACCAAGCGTAGCATCTTGTCTGAAATATCGCAGATATTTGACCCGCTGGGTCTGCTAAGTCCATGCACCATGGGTGCCAAGGTTCTTTTGCAACAACTTTGGATGGAAAAGTTGAATTGGGATGAACCCGTTCCCAACGCCATACAAGAAAAATGGTGTACATATCGGCGTGATCTTCTCATGCTCAATGATTTAGCAATTCCTCGTCACGTCCTCTGTCGGCGCGTGGTTGAGATAGAACTCCATGGTTTCTGCGACGCTTCCAACAATGGTTACGGTTCGTCGATATACCTACGTTCCAAGAATCAGAAAGGGGAAGTACAAGTTCACCTTCTCTGTTCCAAGGCCAAGGTAGCCCCTTTGAAGCCCTTGACAATTCCGAAGCTCGAGCTCTGCGGAGCTGTTCTTCTAAGTAAACTTTCCGTGCAAGTCATAAAGGCTCTTGATTTGCCCATATCTAGAATTGTTTTC
This sequence comes from Agriotes lineatus, assembly GCA_940337035.1. Taxonomy (NCBI): domain Eukaryota; kingdom Metazoa; phylum Arthropoda; class Insecta; order Coleoptera; family Elateridae; genus Agriotes; species Agriotes lineatus. The sequence goes on from CALNHX010011469.1 coordinate 28,663, forward strand.
TGGACAGATTCCACAATAGTGCTAGGATGGTTGAAAACCAGGCCAAATCTTCTTAAAACCTTTGTGTGCAACAGAGTTGCAGATGTTCAGCAACTCACTTCTGATGCCACGTGGAGGCATGTTCCTACCGCGTCAAATCCTGCTGATCTTCTCACTAGGAGAGTCTCTCCTTTAGTCTTAAAAGAATTAAGCCTTTGGTGGCATGGTCCCGCCTGGCTAAGCGAAGATGAGGCATCTTGGCCTACTTCTAAACATGTTCTTGCTGAGCTTCCAGAATTCAAAAAAGAAGTTCAAAGTTTTTCTGTAACCTCTGTTGAACCATTTCCGTTCAATCAGTATTCAAGTTTGGCTCGCTTACAACGAGTTACAGCTTATTGCTTTCGTTTTTATAGCAATCCGCGGACCCCAAAAGCTGATCGTCTTTCTGGGCCCCTTTCTACAGATGAGCTGCAATCATCCCTTGTAAGGCTTGCAAGCTTTTCACAACGTGAGTCATTTCCTGACGAATTTAAGCTGTTGTCACAGAACAAGCCTGTGAAGCAATCTTCTGCTTTGATATCCTTGAATCCTTTTCTGGATTCCAAGGGACTGCTAAGAGTTGGTGGTAGGCTCCACAACTCTCAATTACCTTTTGACAAGAAGTTTCCTCTAGTGATTTCTGGCAAACATCCATTCGCCAAACTCCTAGTCTCACATGAGCACCTTCGGCTTCTGCATGCCGGACCTCAAATGCTGTTAGCTAATCTCAGAGAACGATATTGGATAACCTCTGGCAGAAATATAGTCAAGCAAGTGGTGCATCAATGCTTGCGGTGTTTTAGATTTTCTCCTAAGTTAACCGAACCCATAATGGGAGATCTGCCAGCCTCTCGTATTCAATCATCGCCCCCATTTCATACGACTGGTATCGATTATGGTGGACCGTTCATGATAAAGGATCGCAAAGGACGTGGTTCTAAACTAGTGAAGTCCTACCTTTGTCTATTCGTTTGTTTTATCACAAAAGTAGTGCACCTTGAATTGGTCGCTGACCTTTCTAGTGAAGCTTTGTTAATGGCTTTTCGCCGGTTTGTGGCTCGTCGAGGCAAACCGCTCCATGTCTATTCAGACAATGGCACTAACTTTGTAGGCGCTAATTCCGAGTTAATCGAATTAGGCAATTTTCTCGCGGAGCAAAACCCTTCTATTTCCGAATCAGTCGCGAGCGACGGAGTAGCTTGGCATTTTATACCCGCGCACAGTCCCCACTTTGGCGGATTGTGGGAGGCCGGAATTAAGTCCTCCAAACATCACATACGGCGCGTTATAGGTAACGCTAGTCTAAATTACGATGAATTTTCACTTTGCTAGCACAGGTGGAAGCGACCTTAAACTCCCGACCCCTGTCTCCTTTGTCCTCTGATCCAAACGACCTTCAGCCTTTGACTCCTGCTCATTTCCTGATTGGTCGTCCGTTGGTGTCACTGCCTGATCCCAACGTTACTGAGATAGCCGAGTGTCGGCTGTCTAAATACCAGAGAATACAACAACTTCACCAGAATGTGTGGAAGAGATGGAGTAAAGAGTACATCTCGGAACTCCAACAGCGCACCAAATGGCGCACGCATCTTTCGGACCTCCAGCCTGGTTCCATGGTCCTCATCAAGGATGACAATCTACCCCCTCTGAAGTGGAGGTTAGGCCGGGTCACCGAGCTGCACCCTGGCCTTGACGGCGTTACGCGTGTGGCGTCAGTGAACACTGTGTCAGGAATCGTGAAACGATCCTTCGCCAAATTGTGCCCGCTACCTAGTGTTGTGAACTAGTGCGTTAGCGTTCAGCGCAGTGTTCGTAAGGCCTTTTGGCTCCCCATTGTTCGGGTTTTCTTGTACTCGATTAAGATCCATGTACTATTATGCTTTGTATATGTGTGTGTTCATGTTGCATGTTTTACTCTAGCTGTTACATGTCAACTCTGTACTGTTTTATTTGAAAGGTTACCCTTTCCAAGGCGGGCGGTATGTTAAGGACTTTATAAACTTTTGTCGCCTCTCTTGCATTCTGAATTCATACTATGCGCATTTCCAGAACTCGAGCGGGCTTTGCCTCGCCGTTCACTTACGTTCCATCTGTCAACGTGGCAGCATGCGAACAGGTCCGCTCTGCGAAAGTAATTATTGTTCACATGTTTAAATGTTAAACTGTTCGTGTAAATTTATAGCAAATAAATTACCTACTTTGCTTTCAACGAGTGTATAATTCAGTGAAGAAAATAAATCCATACAGTCCATTAAATTCCAAGGCGAGCTGGCAATCAGGAATTTTCCAAATAAAGGAAAACTGAGAAGGCTCCCCAACACTGATATCAGCAACATTATTGCTTAAAGTTCTTGGTGTTCAGTCGCTTTTGTAATTTTGTCTTGGTATATTGTTTATTTGGCTTGGTGTCTTGTTCTTATAAGTGGTGTGTGAATCAACATTAGGGTGACCACCCGTCCCGATTTACCCGGGACAGTCCCGTGTTTGATGACCAATGTTCCGGTCCCGAGTTGGTATCGCCCGGGACATAACATTTCCCGATATTGGGTAAATTTATTTCCCCCCTTTATTTCATGTATTACGACTTCATTTCGTCAGCAAAAGCAATAGCTGACAAATTTTTTTAGCTCTTTGAAAAAGCACAATCTTCCAAGTAATAGAATATCAGCATTGTCTGCAGATAATGCAGCCGTAAATTTTGGAAAACAGAACTCCGTCTTTAAAATACTATCTCTCAAAAATGGTAAACTCTTAGCTGCACATTGTCCAAGATTTTAAGATTTTTACTTCCTCTTACGAAAGGAAGTATTGGGTTCACCCCAAAAATTCTAAATTGAGTTTTCCACAGATTTAAAGTCCCCTGAACCCAAAATACATATTTTTGTTCATTGGTCTGTCATTCTGTCTGTGTATGTGTGTCTGTCTGTCTGTGAACAGAATATCTCAAAAACGAAAAGAGGTATGGCGTTGAAACTTCATAAATAAGTTTTGTGTACTATCTAGATGCGACAGCAAGCTTTTGAAGAAAATTTTTCAAAAACAACTCTTAAAACGATTTTTTTTCAATCTTTACATGTTTATTACATTTTTAATTTATATTGATGAAAGATAGGTGATTTTCCAGTTGAATACCACCAAAAAAAGTTTCGTTTGTTTTTTTCCTATTTTTTTATGAACTCCTATTTTAAATAGAACATCCGGTATATTATTAATTTTTGAATTCAGCTTAAAAAATTTG